>JAVGWX010000004.1:3984214-4292649 GCA_036924085.1 Ariolimax columbianus | reverse complement strand
TCAACTAGAAAAGGAATCTGGGAAGCTTTTTTACTTTTAACAGATAGTAAATCCACTGAAACAAATGATATGTCAGTAGCTAAATCAAATCAGACATTATAACCTCTACAGTTTTATTTAGAGAAAACATCAGCAGACTGAAAGAAATACTACATAGTACAATTGCTGGAGAACGAGGGGTCTACAATGGAGCTCAAATTATATGGATAGTAGATTGAAATGGGTTATTTTAGAATGACTGAAATCGGTAATAGATAAACAGTTGAGGAACGAGCAGGCATATCTTGACATAATATATCCTATGCTGACCAGATAACTGTACTGCGATGAATTGTTCAACAGTGTGTAGGCTGGAAAGCATAACTTTTTATCGGGTTCGTAAATTGTGAGAAGGCATTTTATAGTTTAGACAGGGAAACACTTTGTAAATTGCTCAGGCACTATTGAACGCGATTGATGTTCCCAAACATAATAAAGAAAATAGTATGTTCTCACAAGATGAAGAGCTTTGGGAGACCTTCGCTGAGACACCAGTACTCTGATTGTGTCCATCTTGTTTCGCACAGTCCCAGAAATATCAATTTGTAATGCCTCATTCATTTAGCTATCTGGGCTGTTTTACCTGCCTGGAACATTGTTCTAACATTCCATGTCACTATTTTTGTAATCGTCTTGGTTTTCAGAAGGGCAGTCAGCCGTGTATTTTCATTGCGGCTTTCACTCCGATGCCTCATTCTTCGTGTATCCAAAGTCCCGTCTTTTCTCAATGACGTATGCTTTTGCATTGGTAGCCATGTTTTCTTAACTGACTTTTGTTGTATAGATTTGGATGGTCGAACCTAACCTTAACCATTAGTTGTGCGTGTTTAGTCTATTCCCTCCCCCATGACTTTACCAACTTGCATGACCCTTATAGAAGCTGTCACTTCCGTTTACTTAGCTCATGTGATCATTAAGATATGCAAGCTCCCTCACCACCATTTTATTTTAAGGTCACGGACTTGAGGGAGGATATGATTATGGCCTGTCTTTACTTCCTCACCTTATTTTCATTAGATTTGTCGAATGAAGTTGATGCATTTGACTTTTGTCTGTAACATTTGCCTATAATATAAATATATTCCAAATAGTCATGGAAAACAATGTGATTAAGATAAATTTGTATTACAATGGAAATGCTTTTAACGAAATTTGAAGGGTTGAAAGTGGATAGTTGTCCAGGTCAAAATAATACTCATCCAAAATTGCTATTTGAAATGTTGACCTGCAAACATAACCATTATGATCTCAATCACTTGCAAAAGGGATTGCCCTATGGGATTAGAAATATGCAGTAGTTATCCCCTTATTCTAAAAAAGGAAAACAATCAGAATCACCAAATTATAGATGTGAGTTTAACGAGCAAAGCAATTGATCGAGTCAATAATCACAGACAATAACAAAAAACAACATTCAAATACATTTTGTCCGATCTAATCAGAAGCAGTCAGCATATATCTACTAGAGGTAGATCACGCTGAACAAATATATTATAATTCATGGATGAGGTTAAAAAATCGTTAAATAAAAGGGATCCAATGACTGCCCATAATCTAGATTTTGCAAAGGCATTTGATTACCTCAAGAAATATTGTTTAAGATGATAAAATATATAGGAATAGGTGGGAAAGTTGACGAATTGTCTGAGCATTGGTTACGGGGAAGAAGGCAGAAAGTCTGCTCAATTGAAGGGTACTCTGATTGGAGTGCCACATGGCTCGGTTGTTTAAATATATTTTGTTCATTATATAAATAATCCATTTGGACAATGGCATCGGATCCATGATTAAAAAATTTGCTGATGACTCAAAATGTTGCAGTAGTGTCGCACATGAAGGAGAAGTGGCCATAATGAGTACAGGTGAATTTGAGAAGAGTGTGAGCTGACACATGGTGTTTAATTTAGATAAATGTACAGTCATCCACATGGACATATCCAATATATAACGTATTTACAGAATAGGCGATAACAATATTAGAAAGATATAATAGAAATGGGACATAGGATATATAAAAGATCATCCATATATTATGAGTGAGCAAGTTCAGGAAGCAGTGAAACAAAAATGAGTAATCATACATAAGCTATGCTAACAATAAATAGTAAACACAGGAGCGGGAGACTGATTGTCAACGTTCTTATTATAGAGGAGGTACAAACAAGCTGGAAAGGAAACAAAGAAGAGTGACAAAGCTGATAGTGAGATTTCAGAATTACAATTATGTGGTAAGATCTAACAAAAATAGGCTAGCACTATCTAGAAATTAAAAAGAGAGGAATTCGAGGTGATTTTATACAAGTTAATAAGGTAATTGATGGTAAGGATACATTTTTCTTCTTCTTCATCGTACGCAGTCAGGCATCAACCTTTATTTTTTTCGAAAAAAGCAGCGGTCATCCTGAGGCTGTCGACACTGTCATAGAGCTTGTCTAGTGTTGCCACTGGTGATGGCCATATCTGCTTTATCTGGTCCTCGTATGTCGGGCAGTTTTGCAGCATATGTTCAGCGGTTATTAATATCAGTACCTCACGTGCATTCATCAGTGCCACCTATCTTCAATGTATTGAATATGTGGTACCTCAGTCTATTGTGGCCAGTGCGAAGTCTAAAGACCACGACCTGCTCTCTTCTGTTCAATTGTTAGTAGGCATCGTTTTTTTGTGTAGCTAGTATGTTCTGTTTTTTTTTGTTTTGTTTTTTTTGCGTTCGCCTTATTTCTCTAATCCCCAAGGCGGTGTGCGTTGCACTGTGGTTTTTTTTTTGCGCCTATCGGCCCAATGCATCCGACTTCAGCAAGCATTTTAGGTAAGGGTCTGCTTCCTCCTGCATTTTCTAAGGGTTTGCTTCCCCGGGGTAACGGCAGGTGCTGTGATGGGGATCGAACCCAGCACCTTCGGATTGTGAGCCGTGCCACTTATCCACTAGGCCACGCCGTCCCCTGTATGTTCTGTTTGAAAGGATACATTCGACTATAATAAGTTGTTTTCAAAATACAACCGTCTTCGAGAACAAGAGGACACAGCTACAAATTAACTAAAGAAAAATCCATCATAGATTAGTGGGAATATGTTTCTAGGCATAGAGTGGTGAATGCTTGGCATAGCCACAGGAAGTGATCGAGACCGGGGCAATTAATGCATGCAAGAATATATTGGATGTGCAGAGCTTTAATAGAAAAAGGAATGTAAATGAAGCTGGTTGTATACATACTCTGCAGAGTCTTCTAAACCAGTATAAAGACGTTAACTTTAGTTTCAAATGAAAGCGTAAACAAACTCAATATTGCAATAGCAAATTTAATTTGAGAAATTCTAAATTCTCATGTAAATGTCAATTTAAATGTCAGTGGTGTATATGACATACATTTTCTCATATTTCCATTTCTGATGAATTTCCTCCAAAAGGATTCAATTATAATTGTTATAATTATTTGAAAACTTCTAGTGGTCATTGTGTTTAGGTACACTGTTTCATAACATAAAATCAGTGAATATCCATTGTGTTTAGGTACACTGTTTCATAACATAAAATCAGTGAATATCCATTGTGTTTAGGTACACTGTTTCATAACATAAAATCAGTGAATATCCATTGTGTTTAGGTACACTGTTTCATAACATAAAATCATTGAATATCCATTGTGTTTAGGTACACTGTTTCATAACATAAAATCAGTGAATATCCATTGTGTTTAGGTACACTGTTTCATAACATAAAATCATTGAATATCCATTGTGTTTAGGTAAACTGTTTCATAACATAAAATCAGTGAATATCCATTGTGTTTAGGTACACTGTTTCATAACATAAAATCAGTGAATATCCATTGTGTTTAGGTACACTGTTTCATAACATAAAATCAGTGAATATCCATTGTGTTTAGGTACACTGTTTCATAACATAAAATCAGTGAATATCCATTGTATTTGTTTGAATTATTTGACTGATACTTTCCTTTCTCTTTTTCCATTTACACACTTTTGCAGAATACAAAAAATCGGTATTTTTGATTACTACTAATCGGTAATCATTAAAATACTGTAATTTCTTTCATTTTGTACAGCATAAATAATGGGCCGAGCCAAATATACAGCAGTAAACAGGAAAGGTTACAGCAGCCAGCGACTCATTGCTGGCTGCTTGCATCAGGAGCATTGATCCATAACTGACCAGGACCCTATTCCAACTGCAACTGGTAGCCCTGGAAACACACCTGCAAATAATATGCCTAGCTAAGACATTAGGGATTGCAATGGGAATAAAAAGCCAATCCATTAAATGTGCTATAATCAGATGTGTTGGTCTGAAGGGCAAATATACATGTGCATTGCTGTAATACATGACCTATCGCCTGTTCAGGACCAACGCCAAAGAAAAAGATTGATGCTCAAATGAAAACACTGACAAGTAAGTATATGCAAGATAATTGATTGATAAAAGATGTTAACATATTTGCCTAGCAACACAAAGAGCATGAGGGGGTATAGGCGTACCAGTTTGATGAGGTATTCAATTAACCAGTTCCAGAATATCCTTCAGACATGCGATCGTTTAATTGTGAAGCTAACTAGAGAAGAAATATGTAAAACTATTTCACTTTATAAAGAGAGTAAACCCACTGACCCAGATGGTGTCTCCGCAGATTCAATCAAAACAGTTATAGTTTTAAATACAGAAACACACCAGTGGTTTAGAAGAAAGACTAAATAGTTCAATTACTAGAACACGAGGGATCTGCAAGGAAGCCCACATTATATGGATGCGAGATTAAACTGAATCATTTTATAATATTTGAAAGCGGCCATAGATAACCAGCTGAGGAACGAGCAGGCAGATTTTGACAAAATAGATTTGACGTTGACCAGATAACTGCCTTTAATTGTTGACTCGTGTAGGCTGGAATGCATCTTTATATTGGATTCGTAATTTATGAGAAACCATTTAACAGTTTATACAGGACATCACTTTCTAAATCGCTCAGGCGATATTGAGAACCCCTGATGCCTACTCTAATATAATTAAGAAAACTTGCCGTTTACATGATAGAGAGCTTTCAGGGACTTTGCGATAAGAACTGAGGTGAGACAGAACTGTCTAATCATCATTCCTCATTTCTTCGGCTGTTTACCGCATTATAGACAACACGGTTTTCACATATGAAAATGATTATCTGAGCGTGGATCACAAAATGGCTCTTCTATTTCATAACCACAACCAACAGCAAAATAACATAAATATACTTACTAAATGTTCCTCAAATTAACTTGACTCTTCACAGACAATAGAAATAATTTTTTTGAGAATAAAAGCACCAAAAGCCATTCGATTGTAGTAAGGGATCCGATAATGATAGATGTCGACTCATCCATATAACTTCGTAGCAACATTACGTTCGGAAGTACTGATAGATTTCAAATTAGGAATACTACAGAAGACAAAGAGGTTTTTATGGCATTACGTGCATTACACATGTCAACATAAATAAGTCTATACAACAATCCAGATCTTCAAATACAATGCCATGTCCATGTTTCGCATGGCTCTGTGACGTCTGGAACAAACATAAGTACAAGGTCGAGACTTTCATAAATGAACGCTTGAACCAAACTGAGGGAATAAAATGGTAGGATCCATTCCCTAATACAATCATTAGAACTGTGGAAAAGAACAGGACAGATGCACGTCAAAAGAAGACGGTGTTGACAATGACAACATTAAGGCACCCATCTGATAGAAAAAAACAAAGAAGTATCTGCTCTGGAATCATTACGTCAAGAGAAGTAGGGAAGACCTAAATAAGTGACGTCGAGAAAAAGTAGAGGCAACCCTGACAAGGGGTTGAGAGACGTTGTGTGTGGAGGGCGGAGGAGGGTGGAGGACGGGGTTGGGGGCGGAAATGAGACTGCGAATGATTGCAGTTATATTAATAGCGGGCATGTTCTGAACGGGTCATATATACATTCCTCAATTGTAATTCCCCATAGAGAAGATATTTTTGTATTCTACCACCATTCATCATCCGAGTGTTTCCCAGCCATCGTGGCCTTCAAAGACTAAGACGGAAAATATTGTGACAGTGCCTGTCCTCTCCAACTTCTGCGTTGGTGATCTTGTCTTGCCACCCAAACGCCAGAATTCTGCGCAGGCAGAATAGCTGTTTAGTCGTCTCTTCGTGTAGGTAGACCATGTTTCACTTCCATAATGACAGATGCTGATGACACATGTATGGTAAACAATTCCCGCTATCGGAAACTACAGTTAGGGAAAACTTCTCGGGACCGGCCCCTACATCGGTACAAGGATGTATACAAGAAGGATATGAATGATGCAGGCATCGACATGAAATCACTGGAACCACGTCACAGAACGGGTTACATCGAGAGACATAATTAACCATAGAGAACAGACCAATGAGAAACTGATTGCCGATATGGTAACGGCTCAGGGTTTGAGAGGTCATGCTGTACCATGTGATGCCACAAACGGTCATGACTTTTGTGGCACACACCATGGAAGACGCTTCTCTGCTTGTATTGGTCTTACTACTCACATGTAGTATCGTCATGGACTGTAGTTTCATGCCTTTCTTCAAAGCACTATCGTCTGATAAGATGGAAAGAACCAATACAAAAATGAAGTATATGTATATACACGTATATTTTCAATCACTTCTCCCCTTTGTCATCAGCTGTGCCGTGGATTATGTGAATGCATACGTTTCAATAGAATTGCCTCATTCCTGAATGTGCAAGTAATGCGGAGTAATTATGTTATATTTGAAGACAGAGAACTTACCTGTCACAAAGGATGTTATATTTGCAGACAGATAACTTAGCTGTCACAAAGGATGTTATGGTTGCAGACATATAAACTTAACTGTCACAAAGGATGTTTTATCTGCAGATAAATAATCTAGCTGTCACAAATGATGCTATATTTGAAGACAGATAACTTAACTGTCACAGCATATATCAATTACACCGATGATATAACATACATTCAGCTGTATTGATTGTGAGTTCAGTGACCAGGACCGGTATGTAATACAATCTTAATCGTATGTAACGAATGTATCTTGAACCAAAGAAGAAGATCGATACGTCTTACAACTCCAATGATGTGTAGGGTACCTAGAAATAATCTTAACGATCTTTAATTATGCATGCGTCCTACACCTGAACAGTTATAGAAGTTCTAAGAAGAAAATGAATGTGACCTATCGGACTATTCGTTCTGATATGCAACCAATGCGTCACAGGGAAGGACTTCCTGCTCTAGACTGATCATGATCGTATTCCCTGATTAATAATTTAGATTATGATCTCAGTAGACATCCGAAGCTTGTGAAAACATATGCACCAACACATCCCGATTTCGTTCGTTATGAAGGCTAGGCAGCAACATACAATTACCCACACGGAATCGAATGATCTTGTGAGCAAACATGTCGGGGCTTTCCTCTCTCTTGTGGATGTCGTTCTTACTAACATCAGTGTCGTCAGTGGCACGCACGAGGAACGATCTCATCAGGATATTACTATCTAGACAAAAAGATACCAATGGAAATGAAATGCAGCGATGCTAGCAGACTATTGTCTGACACTTGTGAGTTGTTGATTCGAATGTCCATCATGAGTAGGTTTTTCTCTTGTGAGCGCCCTGACAATGACGTTAAGTTACGGGTTACAGTAGCTTTCCTCACATTCCGAGCGTGTTGATGAATGTGAACAGAGGTCCTTCAGGCGGATGTGCTATGCTTGGTTTCGTATGCCTGTCGCTCAGTTCTATTGGGATAACGTCAATTACCCAACCCGTTAGCAAGGCTTTTATGACAATATTCTTTTTTCCAGAGAAGAGAGCTAATAGGCAGTTGAGGTGAGTATCTTGACTAGTATATTTTGCCTGACCTTGACTAACATGTCTGATCAGTATATTTTGCCTGACCTTGACTAACATGTCTGATCAGTATATTTTGCCTGACCTTGACTAACGTGTCTGATCAGTATATGTTGTCTGACCTTGACTAACATGTCTGATCAGCATATGTTGCCTGACCTTGACTAACATGTCTGATCAGTATATTTTGCCTGACCTTGACTAACATGTCTGATCAGTATATTTTCCAGACCTTGACTAACATGTCTGATCAGTATATGTTGCCTGAACCTGACTAAACATGTCTGATCAGTAAATGCTGCCTGACCCTGACTAGCATGTCTGATTAGTATATGTTGCTTGACCAGTCATGCGTCTTCCTTCAAGACACTTGTGAAAGATTCTCTAGAAAAGCATTACAAGCGACATGAATCGTTACAGGTATGATAATTTATTACCATTTTGTATGGTTATTCAATTGTGTACACATTTTTTAATCAATATGTTTTGAGAAATCGATAAATAAATATAGTGTTCTAATGATTATGTTCATATACAACTTACAAAACAGCATAACGGCAACTTGACAATCTTATATATTCAAGGGAGTCACAAAGAAAGATGTGACCAGACTAAATTTTGACCTGGACAAACTGAAAAACCCCAAAAAAGCATGGAAGTGTTCTAATCAAGTGTAGGAGCTACATGTGCCCAACTGTTGGCTCTCAGAGAGGGACTGCTTACAGATACAGAAATATAGTTTATTAATGCAGCTCTCAAAGCTACAGCAACAACAGAAGCCATCGGTGAATAAGAAAATGCTAGATCTTTGTGATAAAAGAAATCACTGAAAAACCAAAACACCCACATGATAGGGTTGGCAGATATAAAGAGATCAGAAAGGTGTTACAATAAAAGTTGAGAGAGTCGAAAGAAGAGTGGATGTGTGAGCAATGCACTAACATCGAAGATAGATTAAACATAATTGACGCTAAAGGAGCATAGACGGTTCTCAAAGAAATGATAACACCAAGACAAGGCAGAAACGTTATGATCCAGGATGAAAGCGGCAAGTGCCTGAGTATAATGAAGAACTGGCACGATTGACAGAGTGCGGTTCCAAGTTATGTAACTATGAAGGACGAAACGAACCTGAGAGTACAATCCCTCCAACATCAACAGCTATAGAGGATAACCAACTGATAACGAAGGAAGAGGTAACTGCAGTGGTAAAGACATTGAGAAGATGGAAGGCGGCCGGCGTGGACAATATACCAGCAGAGCTCTTACAGGAAGTGGAGAAGTAGTGGTGGAAGGCCTGACACACATCTGCAACAAAATATAGGCGACAGGACTTTAGCCGGACTTACAGAGACGAATCAATTTTTATAACGTTACAAAAGTCTGGAAACCTAAAGATGTGATAAATTACAAAACAATAAACATCATCAGCCACCCTAGCAATGCCATGCATAGATTAATCCTCGACCGATTGAAACCCCACGCAGAGAACATCATTGCCGAAGAGCAAGCAAGGATCAGACAGAGAAGGATCAGACAGAGAAGAATCACTACATAACATATATTTAATTGTAGGCTGCTAAGCGAGAAATATCTAGAACAGCAGCAAACACTGCATCATGTGTTTGTTAATTTTAAGAAGGCGTTTTATATGGTATTGCATAACGCGCTATGGACAACCATGAGGATGTATAAAATCAACGGAAACATTGAAACGGTCCTTGAAGACCTGTATGCCAAGGCGTCCATCGCAGTTCTTCTGAATGAGAGGCGAGGGAACTGATTTCGTACATCAGTTGGTGGGAGACAGGGCTGTACACTTTCTACAACTATTTTCAATATATTCATTGAGGGCATTATGAGTGAGGCACTTAGAAGTCACGTTTGTACTTTCAAGATGATGGGGCCGAACGATCACCAGCCTTCGTTTTGCAGACGATATCGACGGGTTGGCGGGTTCAGAGGCAGAACTCCAGGAATGGGTCAGAAGACTCGATGAAACAGCTCTTGACTATGGTATGGAGATAAAGGCTGGAAAGACAACATTAATGACCGAAAACGCCGAGGGTTTTAACAGCAGGATACAAGTTAACGGTTAGGAACTCGAAGTGGTTGACCGTTTTAATTATCTAGAGTCGATTGTCAGTGATAAATGATCAAAATGTGAGATGCTGACCAGAATAGCACAGACAATAGTGGCGCGTGCCCGGTTTCACACAATCTGGCATAATAAACGGTTAGCACTATTCACGAACATCAGATTAATGCGTACACTGGTCCTGTCAATATCCGTCTATGTTTGTGAGACATTGAAAGTTACAGCTGCCGTTCAACGAAGAGAACATGCCTTGAAGATGAGATGTTTCTGAAGACTTTTGAACGTCGCGTACAAAGATAGAGTTACCAATGATGATATACGAGATAGAATGACAATAGCAATAGCGCGTTTCGAAGATTACTTGGTAACTATCAAAAGAAGGTAACTCGCTTGAAACGGTCACATATCGAGATCAAATGGTCTTGCAAATACAATCCTCTACGGAAAGGTGCATGGCAGACGTCGAAGCGGCTGTCCAAAAAAGAGATGGGAGGACAACATAAATGAATGGACCAATCTCCGACCAGAAGCGGCATAGGCAGCGGCCGCTAACAGAGAAGAGTGGCGTGTTATTGTGAAGATGTCTTCATGTGTGCCTCAACGACCTCACTGCTTACGGGATGACCAGCCCTGACCTAAGACAACATAACGAAAACTTGACAATCTCAGATACATCAGCTTAAACAATATAATGGTAATTCAATTGTAGATACGGCAGCCCAAACAGTATTAACTTGATTTATTATGATACAGCAACCCATCCAACATACCAGCAATATGACCAGGTCTCAAAAACAGCAACCCATACAACATACTGGTAACTTGACGTGATCTCAAATACAGCAGCCCAAACAACACACCGTTAAATTGACCAGATTCCAAATGCAGTAGACCATACAACATACTGGTAACTTGACTTGATCTCAAATACAGCACCCCATACAACATACTGGTAACTTGACTTGATCTCAAATTCAGCAGTCAAAACAACATTCTTGTAACTTTATTTAATCTCATATACAGCAGCCCATACAACATACCGTTAACTTGACTTGATCTCAAATACAGCAGCCCATACAACATACCGTTAACTTGACTTGATCTCAAATACAGCAGCTCATACAACATACTGGTAACTTGATTTGATCTCAAATAAAGCAGTCAGAACAACATACATATAACTTTATTTAATCTCAGATACAGCAGCCCAGACAACATACAAGTAACTTGACTTAATCTCAGAAACGCACTCACAATAACAATGTATTACACAGTATAATAATCAAAGCCATACCTGCATCTGCTATCAGTGTATATGTTATCTGCCCTTGGAAACTGGCATTCTATGACATGGTATCTCCCCTTGGTAACTTGCATTCTATGACATGGTATCTCCCCTTGGTAACTGGCATTATATGACATGGTATCTCCCCTTGGTAACTAGCATTCTATGACATGGTATCTCCCCTTAGTAACTGGCATTCTATGGCATGGTATCTCCCCTTGGTAACTGGCATTCTATGACATGGTATCTCCCCTTGGTAACTGGCATTATATGACATGGTATCTCCCCTTGGTAACTGGCATTCTGTGACATGGTATCTCCCCAGGGTAACTGGCATTATATGACATTGTATCTCCCCTTGGTAACTGGCATTCTATGGCATGGTATCTCCCCTTGGTAACTGGCATTCTATGACATGGTATCTCCCCTTAGTAACTGGCATTCAATAACATGGCATCTCCCCTTGTTAACTGACATTCCAATACATGCTATTTCCCCTGGGTAACTGACATTGATATACATGTTATCTCGGCCTTGTAACTGACATTCATGTACATGTTATCTCCTCCTGGTAATTGTCATTCCTCGACATGCTTTCTTCACTTTCGCGTATTTAAATGTATATGCAGTATTAACAGATTACGCGTGGCCGAGGCAGGGTAGGGGATCGAATCCGGTAAGGTATATGTTGTTTCGTCGGTTGCGGATGAAATAAACAAACATAGCCAGCACACGAGGTGTCGAAAGAAGTAGCGAAGCTGCTGTGGTCTTCAGTCTATAGACATATCGCCCACCGCAAAAAGGATACTAAAGTCGTTTCGATGACATTTCTAATAACATCATTTAAACATAGCATATCGTAACTTTAGAACACTTAACCAAACAATAAGTGTCTGTCTGTTTTCGTGGGGTCAAGTACAACCTCGATTAGTGGCTGTCACTTAACTTCAACAGTCGTTCTCATACGACTGTGTTCTATTGTGTCACCAACGGTTGATTGTTGCGAAATCGTTTAGTCTGATTGGTACATAGCATTATCATGTAGCATGTCTTTTAAAGAAAGTCGCTCCCATTAGAATATATCTTAATAAACTCTATCCCTTACCACAACTCCAGTCTCTGCCAGTGACACAAAGGTATCTTGGAAAGGTTGGTGCTTGAGTCTTCTTGTTCTACCCCATTCATCTTTTTCCTAGTTCTACACCGTCTACCATCGTACTCTCAAAACCGATGTGTCTCTTGATGTGACAAAAGTATTTACATTTTGTTGCCAAAAATATAATTGATAAACCAGTTCTCCTCTAGCTCGATCTTCAACTCGTGCTGAGTGTTTATATTTGTATTTTTCTTTGTCCAGGGTATTCTGCAACGTTTTGACTCAAAGACTTTGATTCTTTGTCTAGAAGTTTTGGTAATCGTCCATAATTTGCAGCCAAATGCTGCCACAGTGTTGGTGCTCTGCCATACGTTCTTCTGGCTGTTCAGTATCTGCATTATCATGACTAGGTCTTATTCTTATGTTTTTCGAGCAGTCATCATTTTTGTCAATTTTGAAGCCCAAATATTAAAAGTAGTTGACTTGATCTATTTCTTCACCAGCCACTGCAAATGTATGTTGACATCGTGTTTTGTTGGTGGCCATTATCTTTTTGTCTGTTTATGTTTTATAACCGGTTTGGTCTTTACTGTGTCCATTTTCAACTGGCATTAGCTGCTCTAGCCATTTTGCACTTCTTCATAGTATCACTGTTTCGTCTGCGTTTCGTAACTCTGGAATCTCGTAAACGCGAATCGTCAATGTATAAAACGTTCAATGTTCTCGTCTTCTCTAACATTTCTCATTATACACTTCGCATATAAATTTGTCTAAATGTAACAGTTCAAGACAGTGCATAAACGTTAAAGACAGCGCTGATGGGATCGGCGACTCTGAGAATAAAAGTACATGAATGTGTGCCAACGCCACTCGCCGTCTCGACACTAGGTCGACAAAGGAAAACGGGGAGTTGGGGGGGGGGGGGGGGGAAATGTGTTTAGTACAAGTATGGTTTAGGAGCTGACCACTATGGTTCTGGTTTGGGTAGTCGAAGACTATCGTTTCTTGCTGCGACATTTTGAGTTCCAAAAACCATTAAATGGAGGTATATCCAAGCTAGAGTGATGGCTAAGTCAGACATCCAAAAGAAAACCATCGGGCATCCCTGATCATGTTTGAGACTACATAATACTAGGCGCAGTTTAACTCACGCAGACTGGTCATGGAGAGAGAGAGAGAGAGAGAGAGAGAGAGAGAGAGAGAGAGAGAGAGAGAGAGAACGAGAGAGAGAGAGAGAGAGAGAAGAGAGAGAGAGAGAGAGATAAAGAAATAGCGAGAGAGAGAATTTAGCTAGGGTTATGTTTAGCTAACCGACTTTCTAGAAGAGCGATTGATTTGTTGTTTTACAAAAAATTTAGAGATTAAATACGTTGCATGGTTGATGAACTAGCAGACGTCAGTTAGTCTTGGCTTGTCGCTCTATAAAGTGTATGTTAGGCATCCTGTAACTAGAAGATATCTGGAAATATTTGTAGTGTATGCGGGGCACCGATTGAACGATGTATGTTCCGAAGTATGTGTATACGCAGATCGATTAAGTGTGTGATCACGTGTGTGTATACGCTGAACAGATTACATGTGTAATGTCAAGATCACCGGAGTAAAGGGATCTGAGTGAATGCACATAATAGGATCGTTAAGACGAAATTGTGAGAGTGTGCTAAGATAAGAGAAAGGAAGTGTAGCGGCTAGAACTGGGATATATTTCATCTGGGGGCAATATTCAAAAGCGTGTACGTACAACATCTGAGTGTATTTCTAATATTACATATAATGATTATTATTGTAAGTGTTCTATTTTGTTGGTTTTAGTGATGTTTATAAATACGGACTACTACCTGCCGTTTGATTAGTTATTTGTTATGTGTGGTCTTGAACATATGTGCATACACATGGTAACACTCTAGATATAAAAAAATCCCATGTCAATGTCTACTCTGCCACACAAGGGCAGAGGATACTACCCTGTCGTACTCCCAATTGTACTGCGAACTAATCTAATGTTTGCCCAGATACTCGGGCAGCGGTTTGTTGATCTTGTTATAGTCTTTCTTAAAACCTGCTTGGACTTCACGAATGTCATATTCAAACCGTTTCTCCGTTCTCTTTAATAGGACAACATGAATATCTAGCTAGCGTTCCTGATTACCACGATAGTTCGGTAGTTTGTACACATCTTTATATTGCGTTTTTAGGGTAGGGGGATAAACATTGATTTCTTACACGCCTCTGGCCACTCTGCGCTGTGCCATATCTATTTAGTGAGCCTGTGATAGACTCGAGCACTGGTCTCCCATCCTGCTTGTATTAGCTCTGCTTGGATATCATCACACCCTTGGGACTTTCACTTTTTTCAGGTTTTTGATTGATGAGCGTACTTCCTTCAATGTTGGTTCAGGTTCTTTCTCATCCGTTGGTAGGAGTGTAACTGAACACTTTGTGTGTGCTATCTTCATACACGATTATGCAGTAGTATTTTCATCTATTCAGGATGTCTCTGGTTTCTGTTAGTGTGGTATCATCTTTGTCATTGATGACATGCGTTGCCGGACGGAATTGCCTTGTCAGTGTTCTTATCGCCTTAAATGCATCTCTTTTTTGCTGCATATTGTATATGTCTTTACAAGGGTTCACTATTTATCTTCTGTTATCTGTTCTTATTTATGTTCTAACTTTTTTCATGCGCAGTTTGTGTATGCTATCTTGGTCTCCTGACTTTCCATTTCTTTTAATTGTTTCATTTCTTGAATTATTTTCAGTGATTATTTATTTTCTTGAACAACACCCTGGGAATCAGTTCGTTTGCTGTGGAAATTAAAATATCCATTGCGTGTGATGTCAACTCATCATATGTCATCTGTTCATGTGCCGCAAGCAACGACTCACTTTTGGTTTCTACTTTGGTGTTGTATTCAGTAGGTATTGATACTTATATACTTTCCAAACGCATCTGATGATTTATACGTCGTCTAATTGATGACAAATCAACTCCATTCTTTGATAAGGTGGACTTCCTCTTCATTTCTATTTCCCTTAACAACGGTCTCACTTAGCATAAAGTATGGCCATAGTATCAGCACGACACAGTCACGAGCCATTCTTTAATGATGTCCTACTTTACTCAGTGACGTTGTATGAACGTCTGTCATAAACCATGGATCGCCATATCAAGTTTCTCTTACTGTGGATGGATCACTCGACATCCAATAGTAGCCACTAATTTATCACATAGTGACCTTTCCATATAGATGGCAATTGCTGATCTAATGCCAGGGCGGCCCTTCATGTCGCCTCGTTTGCGGTACAATTCCAGTGTTGTGCTCTGCCTTTATTCTCGGCTCTGTCTAACATGGCTCCTCTTATTTACCTCTTCGGAATGCTATATTATTGCCTGTAATACAGGGGACAGCGTGGGATAGTGGGTAGGTGACACGCCTAACACTCTGATGGTGATGCGTTGGCTCCGCATCAGAACACACTATATTACAACAGAGAAGCTAATCCTTAGAAAATACAGGAGGAAGCAGACCCTTACATACATTAAATGCTGAAGTCGGATGCACTGGACCCGCATGCTCTAATAAAAAACATAATGCAACGCACACAGTCATGGTGATTATCTAAATAAAGCGAACCCAAATAAAACAAAAATTCATGCAATGCAAACATTCAAAAACAATTAGCCTTACACAATTACATTATACTTAGATTGTTCACACCAATTATAAACATTACCTCGCTCAAAATGGCTTCTAATATGTTTCATCAAATATCATCATAATATAATATATCAAAAATAAAGTACGAAATCTTTATTTTCCACCATTAGACAAATCTGCAATCATCGTGTAGCATGTCCTTTGTAGAACGTCTCTCCCATCACAGTCTGTCTGAAAGAAACTCGTTCCCTTGCCAAAACACCAGCGTCCGCCACAGTCCTACTCAGTCATTCCTGAATATATTGGTGCCATCATCTTCTTGGTCTACCCCTTCCTCTTTTGCCTGGCACCATACCTTCCATCACCGTTCTCTCAAGACCTTGTGTCTCTTAATGTGACCAAAGTACTTCCATTTTCTAGCCAAAATGGAATTGATAAATCAGTTCTCCTCTATGCTAAACTATTTCCGAATGTCTACATTTGTTCTTTTCTCTGTCCAGGGTATTGTGAGGATCTTTCTGTAACATTTTGACTCAAATGATTCGATTCTTTGTCTAGAAGTTTTGGTAATCGTCCAGGCTTCACAGCCATAAGCTATCACATGAAAAACACAGGCTCTCAAGACTTTTAATTTTATCGTTTTGTTGGTGCCCTGCCATAATTTCTTCAGGCTGTTCAGTCTCTGCATTGCTATAGCTAGTCTTCTTCTGATTTTCTTCGAGCTGTCGTCATTTGTGTCAATTCTAGAGTCCATATATTCAAAATGTGTAACCTGATCTATTTCCTCACCACCCCACAGTAAATTTATACTGACATTGTGTTTTATCGGTGGTCATTATCTTTGTTTTGTTTATGTTTATGAACATATGTTGATCTTTACTATGTTCATTAACGGCTGAAAGTAGCTGCTTTAGGCTTTTAGCACTTCTTGATAGTACCAATGTGTCATCTGCGTATCGTAACTGTGGAATCTGCCATACTCGTATTCATTAGTACACCAACATATACAACATCTACAATTTGTTTGATAGTTCTCATATTAAACCGCTGAATTGAACAGACAGCTTCATATGGACCATTCGAGGAGATAGAAATAAGGCATCTCAAAATAGAAGGGAAACCTTTAAAAGAGGCTGCAGTTGGGTAGTCGAGATGATACAATACAACCACTGTCAGTTAGGGAGGGGTTTTCAGTTAGGTAGGGGTTGTCAGTTAGGTAGGGGTTGTCATTTAGGTAGGGGTTGTCAGTTAGGTAGGGGTTGTCAGTTAGGTAGGGGTTGTCAGTTAGGTAGGGGTTGTCAGTTAGGTAGGGGTTGTCAGTTAGGTAGGGGTTGTCAGTTAGGTAGGGGTTGTCAGTTAGGGAGGGGTTAAATAATGTAATACGAATTGGAAGTATATTAGGTTTTAGTGAGGAAACAGTTCACATGACAGAGACCTTTACAGAGACGTACACAATTATAGGTGAGGGGCTCAGTATCGATAGTAGCGGAGTGAATGGTGAACGAGGTTGGCATACATTTGTCTGAAAACACCCAAAGTGTTTGAAAACAGTGATATTAAGCTAGCAAAAATTGAGGACATAGACGGGGAGAATAAAGAGGATAGATGACAGAGCAAACCGTTGTTGTGGTATTGGTAAGGAATAATAATGTAAATGGAGACGGTACATACATAATTTAAAAAAAAATACAAGAGTCGTATGTGAACACTAAAGGGAACAAGGTTCAGGAAGGTCACCATGATAAGCATTTTAGACAGACCAGATTCGTCAGACTATTTAGACAGTAAGATAATAGGTAACAACCTTAGGTTGCAGATGATGTGTGCGGACATGGAAATATAATTTATTAATGCGAAAGCAGACACATATGAACAGCTAGACCGGAGAGGTTTGCATCTAATTAAGATAGAACATTATTTTGTAGCAACGTACATGGTTAGTCATTGTGTTATACATTTTAACTAATAAGGTCTATGAAGTATGAGACTAAAGATATACCTTTATAAAAAAGGGTACTATAGAGGATGCAGTCAAAGGGAACAGTTCGGGTCAAGGACGTGTGGAATAAGTAGTGGAAAAGCAACAAATAAAATGATACAGCAGAAGCAAAAATTTGGAGAAAAAAAAAAATTACAAACTGAGATGGTTGTATGCAAATGTAAGGTGCATAGTAAATACAATAGAAGAATTATAACTGTATCTAGAAGAAGAAAAACCAGATATAATAGGATTAAAATAATTATGGACATATGAGGACATTGCAGACTGGACTTGAAATAGAGGGATATTAAAAGTTAAGGAAAGAATTGGTAGTTGGAGACAAGGCTAAGGGAGGTGGCGTCGTATTATACTGTACAAATTCAGTTAATATAACGATCAAATATGATTTATCTTCTGGCAACAAACATGAACGTGCATGCGGAAAAATCGAAAGTAGCTGGAAGGAAGCAGTGATTTGAGTGCGCTATAGAGGAAGATGGGGTGCTAATTAGTTCCATAACAAAGACAAGTGGAGATAAATTATTAGTCATGATGGATGTGTACTATCCAGTAATAAAATGGGATATGGCGGAAGCACTTGTAGAGTGAAAAACTTTTGTTAAGTGTAAAACTGACATTTAAAAAAAAATTCAACACGTAGAAGCAGCCACCAGAGGCAAAAACACAGTCGACTTAGTTTTTATTTCAGAGGAAAATATGAAAAAGTTAAATTTGGGGAACTGTTTGGCTCAATTGACCGTCAAATCATTCGTTGGGATCTTATAGCTTCTGTCAACATGCAGATACAATTAGATACAATTAGAGAATGGTCTGTAAGCTGGCAAATTGAGTTTAGTGTATATAAATGTACAGTCATCCGCATGGGTAGATCCAATATGGAACATAATTACAGAATGTGAGAAAACAATATTAGATAGAAAGATAAGGAAAAGGACCTAGCGGTTATAATAGATCATACAGGTAAGGTAAGTGAGCAAGTGAATGTAGCAGTTGAAAAGTCAAATGCAATGTTAGGCTTGATAAAAAGAAATATTAAACATAGAAGCAAAGAAGTGTAGTCAAACTGTAAAAAAAACATTAGTTAGACCTAGATTGGAGTACTGTGTACATGTGTGGAGTCCTTATCATAGAGGGGATTTGAACATGCTGGAAAGAATACAAAATAGAGTGGCAAAACTGATAGTGGGATTCTAGAATTACAGTTATGAAGAAAGACTCAGAAAAACTGGCCTACAGTGTCCAGAAGAGAGAAGAATTCGTTGTTACTTAATACTGATTTAGGTGATGATCAGAGGAATGGATAAATTAGACTATAAACAGTTTTAAAAAAAAATATAACCACCCAAAATAACAATAGGGCATATATACAAGCTGACTAAAGAGAGGTCAAGATTAAATCATAGGGACTATTTTTTTTAGTCAGAGAGTAGTGACTTCGTGGAATGCATTGTCACATGAAGTAGTGGAGGCTGGAAAAGTTAATTCGTTTAGGAATATGTGTGATGTGCATAGCTTTTAGAGCAAGGTGATGTAAATGAAATTGGGTTTATACAGACTCTGCATAATCTTCTAAACCAGTATAAAGACATTAAGTTAAGTTAAGTTAAAGCGACTGGGGCATGACTCATTGTATCAAACACATTTAGCCTTTTAACTCTGGTATTATTATAGTACATTTCTTTCTGATTGCAACTAGTTTAGTTCATGGAGATCAGGTATGAAAACATGACTGGTTTTTAGTCGAAGCATATGTGTTATTGGACTCCTTGGCTTGAGGTTTCCTAGCTATACACTATCACTGAGACAACAACATCACGTGTCCACCCAGTCTATAAGTCGTCTCTGTCAAAAACGACATGAATACCTTTCCTTATGTCGCTAACTTTTCCCACGAAAACTAACCTGTCTGGTATGAGTGCATCCTGTATCGTGTGTCCGTCATCTTCACTTCCCTACCACAACCGCTCCCGACATCATGCTATGGCCGTCGTTCGTTAGCCTTTACTACACGTTTCCTAAACGTTTCCTAAGTTCGACACAAGACTGGGCAATTATTCCACTCTAGCCATTTGTGTACCCTTGACAATGCCCCTGGTCGGAATTATGGGCAAAAGCAATGGTTATAACGTTACTTTCGTCTGCGAACCTCAACCTGTACCAGAATTACAGAATAAGGCTATGCTTAGATTATTCTTCGACCGACTGAAACCTCAAAAAGAGTACATCATTGCCGAAGAGCAAGCAGGGTTCAGATAGGGAAGAAGCACTACAGAACATATATTTAATGTAAGGCTGGTAAGCGAGACATACTTAGAACAGCAGCAACAACTGTGCCATGTGTTTGTTAAGTTTAAGAAGGTGTTTGATAGTATATGGCATAAATGGCTATGGACAACCACGAGGATGTATACAATCAACGGAACTATTATACAGGTCCTTGAACACTTGTATGACAAGGCGTCTAGCGCAGTTCATGTGAATGTGAGGCGATGGGACTGGTTTCGCACATCAGGTGGCGTGAGACAGGGGTAATTATGAGTGAGGCACTTGGAGGTCACGTTGGTACTGTCAGGATAGGGAACCATACGATTACCAACCTTCGTTTTGCAGATGATATCGACGGTTTGGCGGGATCAGAAGGAGAACTCCAGGAATGGGCCAGAAGGCTCGATGAAACATCACTTGACTATGGTATGGAGATAAACGCTGAAAAGTCAAAAGTAATGACCAACAACGACAAGGGCTTCAACAGCAGTATACAAGCCAATGGCCAGGAACTCGAAGTGGTCGACCGTTTTAAAAATCGGGGTTCGATTGTCAGTGATGAAGGATCAAAATGTGAAGTGTTTGCCAGAACAGTACAGTCAATAGCGGTGCTTGCAAGCCTGAACAAAATCTTGCAAAATGAACGGTTAGTACTACGCACGATAATCAGATTAATGTTTACTTTGATCATGTCAATATTACTATACGCTTGTGAGATATGGACAATTACAGCTGACGTTCAGCTATGGATACATGCCTTGGAGATGAGATGTTTCCGAAGCCTTTTAAACGCCACGCGCAAAGATCGAGTTAGAAATGAAGAAATACGAGACATAATTACAACAGCAATAGGGACTTTTTAAGACCTCTTGGCAACTGACAAAAAAAAGAAAATACTTGGTACATTCACATAACGAGATTTTTTTGGTTTTGCAAATGCGACACTGCACCGAAAGGTGCAAATCAGACGACGAAGAAGCAGTCCTAAAACAAAGTGGGAGGACACCATATAATAATGTGCCAATCGCAGTCCAGAAGAGGCAGAGGCAGCGGCACCTGACAGAGAATGATGGCGTTTGATTGTGATTATGTCTTCACGTGTGCCCAAACTGGTAACGGGGTTATCTTCATCTCCTGAAAACTGCTATACGTTGTTAGAAACGTTTTTTTTCTCTCTCACGCCGGAGATGCATAAATGCATCCTTTTTTTGTTTTTATCTTTCCTAGCGTAAGGTTATTTGGAGGTTATTTTCTTCAAAATCTTCGTACACTATTCCTTCTTCGTCATCGGAAAAGTTCTTCTCATCGACAACTTCTGATCCATGGTCTGGCTCCCTCGTTCCCGCCGTGCACGACCGTCTCGACCTAAATAATAACGTTCATCTCGTGTCGTACTTGAGATGCCATTACTCGTCTTCCTATTACGTCTGTATGACCCCAAACCCCACCCCCTCCCCTCGTTGTCAAATGTTTTTATCACAAAATACACATCTATGTATTTTGAAGACTGCGTGCTCATATTTGAGACCTACATGAAATCGTTATTTGGCACATTTGTTATGGTACATTCTAACATGATGCTAACTGGCCTGCTATAAGCTTGCGATTGATGTACTGTCAGGACAGGCTGGTCAGAAAAGGCTGACAAGATAGACTGCCTGGCTGTGGTCAGAAAAGGTTGGCAGGATAGAGTGCTGAGCTCTAGTCAGCAGAAGTGGGAAATTGTTTGACATCCAAACGATGTATGCAGATAAGCCAGATCAGATGGACCAGTAATTTTTGACGAGCGCCTTCTTAGGCAGATGGTGTATGTTGAGCTCATGAAAGTAAACGATTGACAGGATCAAAAGAAACACTTCAAAGGATTTTTAAAAAAATATCGGATCAGTTTCGACATTGATTTCGCTTTCTGTGAGCTGATTGCTTATAATCTGTCAGTTCGGTGTAGTGCCGTGTCACACAGTGCTAGCATCCTTGGGGCGAGAGTCAATACTCCGGCCTAAAAACAGCGAGCTTCACGACTGGACAGTACGCACGTGGTCCTCATTTCTCCTAAAGATGTCATCGTGTCCCCAAATTTATGGTGAGTATGTTGCGCTCTGAGTGAACGGTGTGTCCATATGCTGTTACATCTCAATACGCATAACTGTCGCTGTCATTTACGCGTAAGATATGCAACTCTTTGAATCTTCTTTATGGACATATGTAAATCTGTGAACGCCATGACTTGAAGTCTGTCCGTTTATGCTTTTCCACGGACGTATCGTAAAAGAAAACTACAACAAAATATAATGTAACACATGTATTCATTTAGATGTGTGTGATCTATGATTCTTGCGCAATAATAACATTTATGTTTGCCGTCAAGGATAAACATTTTATAAAATGTATTTTAAACATGTACTCATGTATCGACTGCATTTAATACATTGTGAAATCATTGTATCTGTACAATTGTTTCTGAGGGCGCACAAACCTAGCATAGGTACATACAGACGCACACATTCATCCAAGCACTGGTTTATGCGTCCTGATATCGCCCAATGGACTACGGTCTGGAGTGGAAAATGGCGCGCCTCCGCCAGTAGAAACTAGTGAGGCAAACATCTAAGCAACAACAACGTATCTGTATAACTGCCCACATTTTTGATGTGCTGACATTTAATCAATAGAATGTTGACTGATATTCTCAATAATTCAACCATTAATGCGTTACAATAAATTATACTTATTTTAAGGATCGTATGTTAAATTTGAAACATATCTACTGTAATGGTATGCAAGGGGCTTGTCATAAGTGTTTACCCCTGAACATGAAGGAGCAGGAGGAGAAAGTTTAACTTTGGCAGAAAGCTTGTTCCTTCAATATGTGGCAACCACATGAATTTATACGTTTCTGCCATCTCTGCCTGATCCAGAAAAGACCTTTACAATAAAGTAACCTTTTTTTTTGAACTAAATCAGTTATCACAAGCCAGTCATCTTCGTCACTGTCACAATGATTTCCTTTCAGCTTTTTTTTAATGGTTTGGAAAAAGCAAACAGTCTGATGAAGCTAAATGCGTAGAATATGATGGGTGTGCAAGAATTTCAATATTCAAATCGTTGGCTGTTTGCAGCAGAAGCCTTACGTTATGAGAGGGCGCGTTGTCTTGAATCAAAGGCAGCATTTCAGTGAGCACAATTCCTCGTTTTCTGGTCGCAGTCTTTTTTAGTTTGGAAAGGTCATCTGCATATTATTGTCCAGTAACCGTTTTGCCATGATGCAGGTAATCTTTCAATATAACACCTTTGACGTTCCAAAGAACACTAAGCATCATTTTTAATGCATATGTATTTGCTCTTTGACATGTGTTGGTGAGTCAAAGGTTTTCCACTGCATGCTGGAATTTTATGACTTTTGTTCAAAATGGTGAACCCACGTCTCATCTACTGTCACCATGGTCGACAACATGTTTTTTGTCCACACATTTTTAGCAACTGATCACATCACGTCTGCCTTCTTTGTTTTTGTTCATATGTCAGCGGACACAGGACCCAACGGGCACACGCTTTTCTCATGTTCAATCTGTTGTGTAATATTATAAAAGCTGTACTTTCATTCAGTTTTGCTGACCTAGAAATATCTGCAATTGTCATTTTTCTATCCTGGTGAATGATGTTCTTCGCATTTGCAGCATTCTCATAGCTGCACTTGAAGATCGACATCCTAGGAACGGCCACACTTAAGCTGCCTACACCAGTGTTCAACATAAGCGTACGAAGGGCATAATTCCTCAAACACTGGTTCCATCCCCCTGTGTATGTATGTAGGTGTTTTTCCCTGAAACATCATAAATGTTGTCACAGTTCTGGCTTTCTGATTCCTCCATTGTTCTTAAAAATCATTAGAATAGCAGATCAGGTCAATAAGGTGTGTTGTGACACACATCATATCGGGTGAACCCGTCAATGAGAGAAATTCATACTTTTCATTTACATTGAGAATTGAATGAGCTTCATATGTGCCAAATTTCCACTTTTCCCTCTTTCATCTTCAAAGGCAGGGTAACGATTTATGACAAGCCACTTAGCTAGTAAGGATTGCCACGTATATTGCCCAAGTATAAGACCAGGGAGGTCAATAGTGTTGCTAGAATGCACACACATGTAAGGGACACATTGGTGTTTACTGCATACTTGCGATGTTAGTACAGTTTCGTTAAAATGATGTTGTCCTATATGTCTCTGTTAACTCTCGATCAACTGCCATTGTTATAGAGTTTGTGATGGTGTTACGGCTTTTTAAAACATTATTGTTTGCGTCCAGTTCCGTGTCATCAAATAAATAGAGTTGCAAGTTTAACAGTTAATGTGAAGAGACGGATATGGATTCAAAGATGTGAGGATCGATAAGAGGAGGCTTGTTATAAACATCATCAACTTTTTGTGATGCTCTCAACACATACAGAGAAACACGGGTTGAACGGGCCATTACTAGGTCAGGAGATAGGAACAGTACGTAAGTGTTAGAGCAAATTGAAGAAAAATACAACACGTGTAAGTACAGCTAAAAATATATGACAGTATGACGAACCGTTGTCCAATGTGTAAGGTTGACCAGCTCGGAGAAATCATGAAGACACACGAAGCGGATACAATATAATTGTGTATATAATGATACACATAACGACATGTACCAAGTTTGTATAAAAGACCTTGTTCCTATGACTGTTATGACAAGAAAATAAATAGATATATTGCTTTATAAAAAACAAATTTCAACTTGTCAAATTTTCTTTTCACGTTTGTATGTAGCCTGGTAATGATTTCAAATATAAATCGTGAGAGCTTTTCGGACAGGCAGACGAGAAACTCATGAGGCATAACTATTTCGGAAAATTAGTTACGTTTTGAATTTTAATGAAATAAAACCGTAATATCAAGCTGTATCATTACTATATTGTATCTATGTTATCGTTATACTATGTTGTGTATCACGTGTATTGTTGAGGACATTTATTTGTTGTTAACATCGGGAGGCGACCTGTTTTTGCGAGGCTAGAAGAGTAGATTTTTAGTCTGAATATATAGCTGATTTCCTCAGTTTGCGAGTGTCACTTTCAAAATGTGAGAATACTTGGCACATATTTGTTTTATATTGCTATTATTTCTGCCTCGCAGTTGAAACAGCTGACTCCGGAATGGTCGTAAATGCACAGGTGGTCTCCTGGAAGCAGATGTGTGATATACGGAGTGTGTAGTATCATTATTATGCATACATGGATTTTGTTTTGTGGATATCAGCTTATGGTTTTTAAAGCGACAGTTCTCAGCAACAGAGTGTACTTCTTTCATCTTCTTCTTCATCGAACGCAGTCAGACAGTAACCATTTTGTTTTCGAAAAAGGCGGCGGTCATCCTGAGGCAGTCAACACGCCCATAGAGCTTGTCTAGTGTTGCCACTGGTGATGGCCTCATGGCTTTGATGTTGTTAGTGTGTTTATCGGATCTTCGTGCATCTTAGCTTTGGCTATTTCTGCAAAGTGTCTCCGCTTTAGTTTCCCATTTCCGAAATTGTTTAGTCTCTTGTGCATTGGATGGTCAGTCAGTCTTCGGAGTTTCTCTGACTGCAGCTGGGCTCTGCAGTCTCTTCTGTCGGTCAGGGATTGCAGTTTTGTAATCTTTTTAAATTCTACAATTGGCGTTGAACTTATGCCTCTTGATATAACTCTCATGTCTTGGTTTTGAAATTTGCTAATTTTTACGAAGTTCGCCTTTGCTGCTGTTGTCCATGCCGAAATGCCATACTCGAGAACTGGTCTCACTCATCCAGTGTACAGTTTCTTTAGTATAATTTCGTCTGCTCCCCAGCTTGTCCCAGCAAGATTGCTCATGATTGCCATTCTTTCTCTGGCTCTCATTCGGTTTCTCTCGATCTGACTTTTCCATGTCATGCGCCGATCAAATGTGACTCCCAGATAGTTTTGGTTGTTGTTTGGCTGCAGGGTTTTGCCATTTAGACTAAATTTGGTGTTTTGGGGTTTTGATTGAAAGCGAGAATATTGTGCTTTTTGTTTTCTCCTCGTTTATTTTGACCAGCCATGAGTTCGCCCACTCTTCCAGCGATGTTAGGACCTGCTTCATCCGATTTCTTTATATGGTTAGATTCTTTTCAGATGTCCACATAGCCAGATCGTCTGCAAACATTGAGCTAAGGACTCTTCTTGGTATATTCTCTGTAATGTCGTTTATATACACCAGGAAGAGTGTGGGTGACAGTACTCCCCCTTCGGGTACTCCCTGCTCGAGTGTCACCTTTTTTGCTCATCTGCCCTTGTACTTGAACTCTGGCCGTTCTTTGTTTTAGGTAGTGGTTGATCCACTTGTACATTTTCCCACAAACATCACTTCTTCTTAGCTTGACTCTAAGTCCATCTTTCCAGACTTTGTCAAATGCCTTTTCCAGATCCACCACACCAGCTAATGTGTGTTTCTGTGCCTGGTAGGCATCTTCTATTTCCTGGGCTATGAGAATGACTTGGTCCTCAGTGGATCTGTGCTGCCTAAAGCCGGCTTGCTGTGGACTTAGTATTCGTTTTTCTTCCACATGCCACATCAGTCTGGTGTTTATCATACGTTCCATCAGCTTGCCGACACAGCTCAGTAGGCTGATTGGCCTGTATCCATTTGGATCTGTTTTGTCTTTTACTGTTTTTGTACTGGTACAAGTACTGCGTCTTTCCATGCCTGGGGTACAATTCCCCCTTTCTAGCTTTGTTTCATGATCGATATCAGTTTCCTCTCCGCTGTTTGGCCCAGCCCCATCAGCATTTCGTTTGTTATCCCGTCTTTTCCGGGAGATTTCCTTTTCTTTAATGTTCTCATGGCCTCTTCCATTTCGCTCATTGTTAATGTGGCCATCATATGCTCTTCAGGTGCCGTATTGATGTTGTCGTGCCCCTATTGCTCTTCACTAATGTTTGTATGCTTATCTGCAGAGACCTCGATGTGGTTTGCTCTGGCATAGTCATCGACAAAAGAGTTTGCGGCTTTCTTACCAGTGATCAAGTTTTCGCCCTGCTTGATGGTAATTTGGTTGTTTGGCGGGGTTTCGTCGTTCATAGCTCTGACTAGCTTCCATAGCTTGTTCCCTTCTTTGTCCAGGTGTAGGCTTTCCGTTTTGTTTTTCCAGCTCTCTCTTGCTGTTTGCTTGAGAGTGTATTTGTATTTCGCCGTGGCGGCTTTGAGGGTGATGTTTGCCTCCATAGATTGTTGTCGCTCTGCCATGTTCCGCTTTCTGCAACTCATCATTCCAGTAGGGCTTATAGTTTTTCCTAGCTCCTCTTGGGATGGTTTCAGTGGAGGCTTGCATTATTGCCTTGCTTAGGCTTTCCACCATGGGCTTCATTTTGTTGTTTCGTGTGTTTATGGTTTCACACAGCCCATCAATCAGGATTGCAAATCTGTCCCAGTCGGCTCGTTTGTAATTCCAACGTGGGAGCGGTTTTGTTTCCTGTGGGCCTACTTCCATATCAATGTCTAGCCTAATCGGCCTGTGGTCGCTACGTGCCATTTGGTTTAGCACCTGGCGGTCGATTCTATGGTGTATGTCCTGTGTAAAGAAGGCCAAATCTGGAGTCGAGTTGGTACGCCATGTTCTAGAATAGAAACTAGGGCTATCCTCCGTCCTATTGATTAGGGAGAGATTTGTATATATCTCCCAATCTTCCACTTCGTCACCTCTGCTGTCTGTGTCAGAGTATCCCCATCTCTCCGAGTGGCTGTTGAAATCTCCAACTACTATGCAGTTGGAGTCTCTGACCTCCATACTCGAGAGCAATAGGTCTTTATTTGGTGGTCCGTACAGATTGAAAATGCGGAGCTTCGTCTCTTGAGCCATAAATGTCAACTCCTACAATTTCTGCTTATCTGGTGTGACTGACAGGTACCGCGCTACTCGGTATGCAGTTTCTGGTCAGTATCAGGACCCCTCCTTTGTGATGTTCTCTATCGAGACGGAAGGTCTGGTATCCTCTGATTGAGAATTTATGATTATTGTTGAGGTGCGTTTCCTGGATACATGCCACGTCAATCTTACCTTATGCAGGTGATGTGTTAGGGAAAGTTTTTTGTTAATGACTCCCTCCACATTCCACTGTAGTATTTTGAGGGTATTGAGTTTTTGGTCAATGGAAGTTGCCCCATAGCCATGTGCCTTAACTCCACAACACATGGGTGGGTGACCACCAGTAGTTAAGGGTGGGCCCCTTCGAGGCGTGAGGCCCGGCACTCTCGCTGCCTGGCGGGACTCCGCAGGATGAGCGCCATACGTTTTTCTGATAGTTTTTACTGTCATCATACTGCGATTTACGTTGCACTGTTTTGTTAGGCTTATGGCCCCGTGCATCCGATTTCAATAGGCGTTTCTGTAGGGATGCCCTCCTTAGCCTTTGGCTGTCCCCAGCCTATCTGCAAGGCAGCAGTTTTTTGTAGTCAGAGTTTTCTCTCTTATGGAAGTTGTCTCTCTTATGGAAGACTGACGAGTATTCACTACTCGTGTCTATAGGATGCGGTAATGATATATGAGATGTAATATATGATATATGATACGGACTATGTACTGGTTTGTCCTAACCCGGAAGAGAGGCAGTCTAGTGTGTCTGTATCCCAGGATCGTCACGTCCTGCCAGAAACGTATCATGTGCATATGGGCGGCGGGGTACCTCTTTGCTCCCTTTATTTTCTCGGCACATATTCAGTGATGGTACGCCTAGCATTCCCTGCCACCTGGGAGGTTGACACAGTATGGCAGATGTGCAATTTCCGCTAGTCTGCATCTCTTCTGCGTCCATTGGTATGGCTGATAGCGTACAGAGGTAAAGATCGAGGCAGGAGTGCATTTAACCAGGGGACAAGCCTGGTAATGTCACGGAGATGTTGTTTGCCTTGTGTGCGGACAAATCGCATGGTCATTGGTTGAGTCTCGACAGTTCACAGTGAGGTACTCTACTGTTTTCGACACCCCGACCAGGAACTAAATCTTATGTTAGTGGTTTCGAACCCCATCGCCGTATGAGGTGAATATCAAGCAGCTGTCCGCCCGCTTTGATCGGCGGACTGCAGAGACCTCGTTCTGCGGCTCTACCGGATAGGGTTGGGGCACGAGCCTTAGGTCCCGAACATGTAGGAGCCTCCCATTGCAGTGGTGCTGAGATGTGTGCGGGATTCCGGCTTACATGGGTTCTGCCGTAATCCCTCACATGGTAGCCTCGCGCCATTGGTTTATCAGCCTGGTAAGTGAAGTGTCTGTGGCTCTTCTCGGATTGAGCTGGATTTCCGTAGCAACGCCCTGTCATTAGTATGGTAAAACTGACCTGTCTTCAGATGGTCTATTTCCAGCACCCGTTCACTATTTGACTAGACGAATTAATTGAGGGCTTTTGTTTGTCAATGACCAGATATTTTATATCTTCGGTTTCTGCGGGGTTAAACACGATTTCCGTAGCGTCCTTTCATTGGAATGTTAGAGAGCTGACTTGTCGTCCGTGAGTCTAATACCAGCATACGTTCATTATTAGACCTAACGGTAGTGCTCTCGATTTGTCAGTCGTTCTACAATATTGGCGTGTTCAGTAAAATTAAGCCGCAGGTTCAATTCATGATGGTGCGATTCCGTCAATTCCTTTAGCGAACACTAGATGCGAGACAATCAAGTTAACGAGGGGATATCCCTAGATTGTCGAGGGTCTAATTCCAGCACCCGTTCCATATTAGAACCAACGAAAGTGCTCTCAGCATGTCAATCATGTCAGTGTTTGTCCGTGTTTAGTCAAATTAAGCCGCAGGCTTCACTCCTGTTGTGGCCCTTCCGTTAATTCCTTCAAGTTTCAGCTTCGCAACAATACTTCCCCCAGAACCGAAACACTTTGGTTACCCGGAAGCTGCCCGCAGAGTCATCGAAGAAACTCTTGCGGATCGCTAGTCGGCATAGTTTATGGTCAGAACTACGAAGGTATCTGATCGTCTTCGCGCCTCTGATTTTCGCTCTTGATTAATGAAAACATTCTTTACAAATGCTTTTTGCAGTAGCTCGTCTTGCCACGATCCAAGAATTTCACCTATAACGCCGCAATACGAATGCCCCCGTTTGTCCCTGTTAATCTTTATCTCCAGTTCCGAAAACCAACAAAATAGAACCGAGGTCCTATTCCATTATTCCATGCACCATTATTCAGGCAGCCGAGGCCTGCTTTGAACACTCTAATTTTTTCAAATAAACTCGTCGGCCACCCAGGACGCTCAGCGAAGAGCACCCGTGGGAGAGAGGCGGCAGTCGGTAGGGCAGGAGACAACGGGCAGTGAAACGGCGCGAGCGGGACCGCCCGCCTGCGCCTGAGATCCAACTAATAGCTTTTTAACTGCAATAACTTTAATATACGCTATTGGAGCTGGAATTACCGCGGCTGCTGGCACCAGACATGCCCTCCAATAGATCCTCGTTAAAAGGTTTAAAGTGTACTCATTGTACTCATAGTCCCGTATTGTTATTTTTCGTCACTACCTCCCATTGGATGTGGTAGCCGTTTCTCATGCTCCTTCTTCAGAATCGAACCCTGATTCTCCGTTACCTGTTACAAACATGGTAGGCATGTCACGTACCATCGACATTTGATAGGGCAGACATTTGAAAGATGCGTCGCCGGCACATGAGGCCATGCAATCAGCACAACGTTATCCAGAGTCACCAGTGGGGACGCCGAAACCCCGCGAGAGGAAACGACGATTGGTTTTGAACTAAGAAAAGCGCTCTTTCCGCGAGGGTCGGAGCTTGGGAAGCATGTATTAGCTTTAGAATTGCCACAGTTATCGAAGTAGGATCGTGTCATCTAAGGAACCTCGACTGATTTAATGAGCCATTCGCGGTTTCATCGTGAGACAGTGTGAACTTAGACATGCATGACTTAATCTTTGAGACAAGCATATGACTACTGGCAGGATCAACCAGATATATGTCGGAGACTTACGTAGCGCACACACCGGTCGGCGGAGGACGGGTGTGTAAAAAGCCTCACTGGGACGGCCGCAGGGACCGACTGACGGAACGGACGGACGGTTGTTCCACCCTTCCCTCACTCCGTCGACAAAGGACCGCCTGACAGGGACCCCTACACGCACCAGACGACCGATCGACCGGGCTCGCTCGAGGAGGGATGGAAGCGTTCTGTGCAGAACGGATCCAAACGACCTCGGCGAGGAATTTCACTGGGACTAGAGACAATTTGGCATGCCGGCTTGCCTTTCTCCCGAGGGTTGGTCCCCGGAAGAATACATATCCTTCAGGCACGATTCCTGCTTTCCATTTGCCGGTCACAAGGTCTTTGCGAGAGTCTGACTACCAGCGAGACGAACTGTCGAGCTCTGCTATAAGCATTAGATAAATCACAACGGACTGACAAAGTTTCTTTATACGGACCAGAGCAGCTCACCTCGGTGGAGGAGACGCTAAAAAAAACCGCACCCCAATCGCTCTACGGGGAAAGGCGAGCGAGCGTTTTCCGCAAGCCCGCGCTATCGCTCCGCCTGGCGGGACTGAGATCGCTTTACGAACACTGGTTAACATTGAATCGCGGCGGCGAGACAACTACCCCATAATGCATTCAATGTATACTACGAATATTCCCATATGATCACTCAACTCAGTCGATCTGCGTAAACACATGATCAAACATACATCGTTCCCTCGATGTCTACACACACCCCACATACATCTGGATCTCTCCTTTAAAGAGTTGTATACTCGTACAACTCTAGAACATACCTTGTTCCATCGGTGTCTACACACACCACCCACATCTAGATCTCTCATAGACACACAAGTACACTCGCACACCTCTAGAAGATACCTCGTTTCCTCAGTGTCTACACACATCACATACATCTAGATCTCACCTGTTTGATCTACACACTCGCTTAACTCGTCAGGACATACCTCGTTCCCATGGTGTCCTGCGTAATACACACATTTAGATCACATCTATAAACAGTACGCCAAACACACATCTTATTGAGCGATTTGCAATTGCGTATGCTGGTTTAGCAATCATGTTATATCTCTACATTCGTAAAACAGTCCATCACTCGCTCCTCTATCAAATCGGTGATCTAAACAGACTCCTATCTAAATTCCCAGTCTTTCGCTCATATTATCTTGTCATTCTGTTTGAGTTAAAGTGTCTAGTATTTTAAAGACGCACGCAGTATCAGAGCTGTCTAATGAATCTCGGGGGGGGGGGGGGGGGATTGCCCCAATCGGTCGTTCTTGGAACGAATTACTCTGAACACATGTCCCTCATATATCGCAGCAGACCCCGCTGCCCTGTTGTCTGCCACTCATCCCCCACTACCCAAATCGGAACGCCAGAGGTCAGCGTCGACATGGACTAAAGATTATTTCCTTCACCCCGTTTTCCTTTGATTAGACGGTGATTGACCTTGACGTAGTGTCCAGACAGAAAGTGACCTTGGTACACATTCACGTACCTTTTTTCACAGAGTCGCCAACCACATTAGCCCTGCCCTAAACGGGCATGATCAGGTTGTAACTGTTACACTATATCGCACATCCAAATGGCTAAATAGAAAATCACTTCATGTCAGAAGGACAGATTTGTACCAAGTTCAAAGCTAAAGCAACATCTGTTCATTCTTCTGTTTCGGTTTCTAAGAATCAACGTCACTGCATTCCGGCACACCCATAGGTGCTCAGTTTCTCTCATAAAATGGCATAATGTAAGGATGCTGATGGTCCATTTAGCCCGCTCGCTGTACACTGCGCTGTTCTCTCATGCGCTCCACTCCACTCGAGCCTCGTTAAATGTCGAAACTTTGCAGCCTGTGGATTGCTGCTACATTATTTGCAGTGTCCTCCTCCAGCAGGTGGTCATTGATTGATTTTAAAATGTCACTTCTGTCTATCATTAATGTGCCCATGATGGGGGCTGAACCCCGGGATGAGCAGGACAGTAGATCCAGCTCAGCGCCTGGAGTTCTGATGACTCGACAGCTACTATCCACTCGTACCTAAGGCAGCACTTTCTGTACTTTCTGTACTTTGCTATTTACGTTTTAGATAACCATTCCTGCGCTGAGTGCATTGCTTTCGTCTCCATTATCGTACTAGATGTTGCCGAAACATATTGTCGTTCATCAATCTGACATGTGCGATTACCACTTCATTTATCGAACAAGATGGCGTTCCTCAATTTGACATTGGTTTTAACACTTTCTTTATTGAATGAGATAGCGTTCCTCAAATTGCCATGTGTTTTTAACCTTCCATGTGTGATTATAACGCCCTTTGTGGAACTCTATGTCGTTCTTCAATATGACATGTTATCGAATAACGTTACTCAATCTGATACGTGTTATTTCCACTCCATTTCTCGAAAACGATGTCGTTCCTCTATCTGACTTGTGTGATTCAAACTCCGGTTTGTCTGAGAAGTTGCGTAAAAAAATGACATGTGTGATTGACATTCCGTTTTTAAAAAAATATGGAGTTACTAAAACTGACATGTGTATAACACTGCATGTGACGAACTCGATGTCGTTCTTCAATCTGACATATGTATAACACTGCATGTGACGAACTCGATGTCGTTCTTCAATCTGACATGTGTATGACACTGCATGTGACGAACTCGGTGTCGTTCTTCAATCTGACATGAGTATAAGACTGCATGTGTCGAACATGACGGCGTTCCTCAATATGACATGTGTGATTGACACTACCTCTGTCAAATGAGATGACGTTCATCAATATGAAATGTCCGAACATTTTCCGAATCTGCAAACTTTTGAACAAAATGGCGTTTCTCAAACACTACTTTGTCGAAAAAGTGTCGATCATCAATCTGACATTTATGATTGGCACTAATTTTCTCAAACAATATGGTGTTTCACAATAAAACACTTGTGATTAACACTCCCACTGTCGACGAAGATGACGTTCATAAATCTGACATGTGAGTTGGCACTCCTTTTCTCGGAAAAAAGGGTGTTCTGTGGCGTTCGTTGACGAACACGATGACGTTCTAGTTTCTGACATGTATGATTGGCACTCCTTATCTCAAATAATATAGCGTTCCTTCATTTATCATGTGCGATTAAAAATCCATTTATCAGACTCGATATAGTTCTTTGATCTAACACATGTCATTAACACTCCCTTTGCTGAACACGATGTCGAAACTTTATCTGATATGTGTTATTGACACTCCATTTTTCGAAAACGATTACGTTCATCAATTATAATTCTGTAATTAACACTTCTTTTGTCGAATAGGATGGCGTTCCTCAATCTGGCATGTGCGATTAATACTCCCTGTTTCGAACAAGGTAGCGTTCATCATTCTGAAATCTTTAATTAACAGCTACTTTAAAAAAAAAAAAGATGTCGTTACTAATCAGGCATGTGTAATTAACAGTCCCGTTTATCGAACATGCTGTCCTTCCTCAAACTGACAGTTGAGATTTCCACGCCCTTTGTTGAAAAAGTTGCGTTTAACAATCTGAAATGTGTGATTATTACGTCCGTTGTCGAACAAGATGACGTTTCTCAATATGACATGTGTGATTGATATTCCCTGTCTCCAAAAAGTATAGCGTTTCTCCATATGTCATGTGTGATTAACACTTCCTTTGTCAAACACGATGGCGTTCATTAATCTAACATGAGTTATTGACACTCCCTGTGTCAAAAACTAATGGCGTTACTCAATCTGAGATGTGTGATTACCACACCATTTGTCGAACACGATGTCGTTCTTTAATCCGACACGTGTAATTAACACTCCTTGTATCGAATACGATTCCTCTCTACATTCTGAAATCTGTTATTAACATTTACTTTGTCAAAAAAGATGGCGATCCTATATCTGTCATGTGCCATTTACACTTCATTTGGCGAATAAGTTGGCGTTCCTCAATCTGACATGCGCGATTAACACGACACATGTCCTTGAAGATGGCTCGCGTTCCTCAATCTAACATGTTTTATTGGCACTCCCTTTGTCGAACAAGATGACGTTCTTAATATGACGAGTGATTAACACTCTCTATGTCTAAAAAGGTATCATTCTTCAATCTGACATGTGTGAATAAAACTCTTTGTGTCGAACATGATGGTGTTGATCATTCTAAAATATTTCATTAACATTTACTTTGTTAAATAACGTGACGTTCCTCAGTGTGATTAAAGCGCCCATTGTCGAGGAAGTTGCGAGCAACAATCTTACATGTGTAATTGACCTTCCGATTCTCAAACAAAATGGAATTGCTCAATTTGACAGGTGTGATTAAAACGGCATTTGTTGATCATGATGTCGTTCCTCAATCTAACATATGGTATTAAAATTTCCTTTGTCGAATGGTATGGCGTTCCCCTATTTGACATGCCCTGTTAACACGTCCATTTCCGAACAAAATGGCGCTTCTCCAACAATATTCTAGCGATTAAGACTGCCTTTGCCGAATAAGATTATATCATCAATCTATCATGTGTGATTGACATTAACGTTCTCAAACAATATGGTGTTCCACATGTGAAATGAGCGATTGACACACACTTTCTTAAATGACATGGTGTTTTTCAATCTAACATGTGTTTTTAACACTATCTTTCTAGAACACGATGTCGTTCCTCATTCTCACATGTGTGATTAACACTCCATTTGTCAAACACGATGCCGTTCATTATTCTGACATGTGTGATTAAAACTCACTTTGTCGAACATGATGACGTTCCTAAATCTGACATGTTTGATTAGAACTCCCTTTGTCGAACATGATGGCGTTCCTAAATCTGCCATGTTTGATTAAGACTCCCTTTGTCGAACAAGATGGAGTTCCCCAATGTCACATGTGTGATTAACACGTCATTAGTCGTGGGTGATTAGAACTCATTATGTCGAAAAAATGTCGATTATCAATTCGATATGTGTGATTAAAAAGTCATTTAACGAAAAAGATGTCGTTCCTCAATCTGACATGCGTGATTAACACTCTTTTTTCGAATACGATATCGTTCCTCAATCTAACATATATGATTAACACGTCATTTGTCGAATAAGATGGCGTTCTTTAATGGGATTTGTGTGTCTAACACTAACTTCGTAGAATAAGATGGCGTTCCTTAATCTAACATGTGTGATTGAAACTCCCGTTCTCAAACAGTATGGCGTTCCTCAGTCTGACAAGTGTAATTAAAACCCTGTTTGTCGAACAAGTTGATGACATATTCGGCTGTTCAATATGATCTATATGGGGGTAATACGTCTTCTGGACTAAATATCTCACTTGTCGGGATATGTTTTTTCTCTCTATTTCGCCTATGCGGCCTAAAGAGCCAACCGTCTTCACTGTCAACTTCGTGAATGACATATATGCCTACAGTGTTCTCATTTTAATGAACAGCCGTGTTGTTTCTGTTACTAAACCAAACCTTGGGCGCGAGACTTCAAGTGACGTCAGTTTCCGTGACCTTTGTAGAAATAACAGGTCAGTCATTGTCTTAGTTTGCTTAACTCGTGAGACGGGTCTAAGACGTACTGAATCTATTCGGTATCTGCGGAGAATGCTATTGTTAGCTTGCCCGGGTTTTACTTCTGATTGATCTTTTTATTCTGGAATTTGCCGGGACGTTCTCTACGAAGGTTCAGGTCATACTAAACGATGATGTGTCTTACCTTCCATTATTTGAATGACAGTAACAATGACCGTCTTACCATTATCAAGTGTTAGAATGATACTCAGTTACGGCCGTCTGACACACCAATCCCATTTTAGTGGTCACGCTACATGACGGGGTTCCCCAGAGAGAATCACACGCCCCTACATTGTTTATTCTCTTCATTAATGCTCTGTTTAACCGGTTCAGACCACACTTTCAGAAGGCACCCCATCAGGACGACTTGGATTTATGACCCAGGCAGAAAACATTGTAACGGCAAAAACAATAATGCAGGATGCAATTAATGTTGTAAGAAAATTGGCATACTCTTAGGGTGTCACAACACACAAAAGCAAGACCATCTCAACACGCTTCTCGCTCTCTACAAAGCCAGAGCAGATCGACCTATATTTAGAAGACATACTACATCCTAGAGAATATAATTTCACATACCAAAGAATGATATATGAGAAAAGATTAACATGAGGCCCACATATAAGGGATGCTCGAAAGAAGGTTGCACTCAGAGTACGGCTGATGAAAAATCTGGCAGGGACAAATGGTAGCCCAGATGCAAACAGTCAGACATGTCTACACTGGGTATGTACAGACAACACTGGTATACAGCATGGATGCATATACAATAGTGGCAAAGACCAGTCTATAGAAACTAGACAGAGCACAGAATATCGAAATAAGAATTACTACTGGAGGTCTGAGAAACACCCTAATCAGAGAACCTGAAGCGGTAGCAGGCCTTCAGAGCATCGGTGAGCGCAGAGCAGGAAACATACTAAACGTGACAGGAACATACAGGCGAATCGGTAAACATCAAATGTAGAAGAAAGTCAATGAATTAACAAAAAAAACTACATAAAAAGAACAAGCTTCAATCATCTATCAAAAGCTTATACAGCAAGGAACAGTGACACTACATCAAAATGACCAACGGCATGGGAAATGATACAACTACATTGTAGAAGAGTCCAGGTTTACACTGAGGTTTTTCTGTCTAACATGTTGCTACATGTAGCCACATCATTCATAACCACACACAGCAACTATTATAACACGCAACAGGTGGCATATTTATTACATTATACTAAGAGACCACACATACATCCAGAGCTGTCCTAGACGGTATGTACACTCGTGTAACCATTTAAAACATACCTCGTCCACAAGGTGGCATGTGCGTACAACGCACTTTAACATCTCCTCTAGACACAGGGGGACGAACACACACATCATAGATCGACTGGCCAAGACTCAAAGGCGTCTGCTGGTTGAGCTACACTATAATGCTTTATATCCATCTAATATTCGTCAAACAGCCTATCAATCGCTATTCTAAAAGGCCGGCAAGCTAAACTTACTCCTAGCTAAATTCACTCTCTCTCGCTCTCACTATGTTTCTCTCTCTCCTTCCCTCCGTCCTTCTCTCTTTCTCTCAATCTCTCTCTCGCTCTCTGTCTCACTTTCTGTGGCCAATCTTCCTGAGGTAAGCTGTGTCTAGTATTAAATAGTCTCAAGCAGTTTCAGAGCTGTCCAAACGATATCTGGGGATTTCTGCACTACCAATCACCTAGTTCGGATCTACCTCCATTTAGTTGTTACTGGAACGAATCACTCTGAATTCCTATCATTCAAAATTTCACAGCAAGCTCTGATGACTTATATATGTCACTAATCCAGCACTACCAAAATCGGAACGCCAGAGTGGTCAGCACCTAGCCGTTATTGGTACTAGACACATTCTTTCCCCCAACTACCTGATTTCTTTTGTTGACTTAGCATCGAGACGGTGAGTGACATTTGCACACATTCGGGTACCGTTGTTCTCATAGTAGCCGAACACATTAACCCTGCAATAAACTCTTAATGTTAAAATGTGTACTGGTTCTTCGCAAATTATGTATGTACTCTTGTCGTTTGTTGAGCGCTGTTTCTCTATTTTTGGCTGCACGAATGCTCTTGAACGGTGCGTCCTTTTCACATTCTTAATGTGCGTCATCTCACTTCCTTCCTCGATGGCCGAAGGATTGTACGATCCATCCGTCTGTTCGACCACTTAACTCGCATGGCTAGGTCCTGGTGTGGGTGGGTACGAACCCATATCTGGCCCTGCCCCCATTCCTCCTCGTATCTTTTCCTCTTCATCTGACTAATCTTTATCGGTTTCTTGCTCGATTCTTTGTCTTCTGTAGCATGGCCTATGTACATTTTCTATCTGGTCTCACTGTGCATTAGATACTGGGTGCTTGTTTTAGCTACATGTCCCGTCAGTTGATTTCTAACTAAATACGTTTGGCACCTAATGTTTCTAGCACAAATTAATAGTTTCCCCACTTCCTATCACATGGTCAGGTTCTTTCATGCCGCTTACAATATACAAAATCGCCACATTGAAAAGTCGGAGGTGTGGCTTCCTATCGGCGGAACTGTTCCGTCTATCTGCAGCCCGCTTCCATGTCTATGCACCCTCACATAAGTGCGATGCATTTCTTGTAGCAATGTCAGGTGATACTAGTTACCCGCGTCTTTCCTTCTATGTAAGATTAGGTTATCTAGTGGAAGTACCTGCTCTCGTCCATATAACAGCTGGTAAGGAGAAGATTCCGTGCTTTCATTCACATCCATCCTAATGGCCGAGAGCGTCTGGTTTAAGAACAAATCCTAATCTTGGGTATTTTTCCCAGGAGTTTGGCCAGAATTTCGTTCATCGGCATATGCTGTCTCTCATTTCTCCAGTTACTACGGGGCCAGTATATTGAGGTGGTGACGTTATTGATATTCAAGCTGGTCATGACCTGACTGAACCTTTTACTGGTGAACAACTTTAGGACACCCACAACGAGGGATACAATCTTCGTAAAAGATTATAATCACAGTTTCTGTGATTTTGTCAGATATTGCTACCGCTTCATGCCAAACGCTGAAATTATCTGTCATCTGCATCATGTACCTGTTACCAAATAACGTGGTAATATGATGCCCTGATATGTTGATACTTATTTTCTGAATAGGGTAATGATGCATGTCCATCTCATGAGCGGACATTTAATCGACGTCATGTTCCTAAGCTTGCATTGCTCGCATCTCCCCACGTATTCGTAGACCTCTTTTCAAAGTCCCGGCCAGTAGTACTTTATCCTAATCGAGTCAGTGGTCTTATCTTTCCTCATATGCCCGTTTCCATCGTGATATTGATTAATGACTTTCTGTAGCAAATGGGCAGGCACATACTTCCTATCCGTTATCTGGTCTTCGCGACCCCTAATATAGTACAGTTGATCATCTTCTACAGATACTACAAAGCTTTTTCATCTCGTCTCAATCGTGTTAGCCTTAATAACGTCCTTAATTTTCCTAAGTTACTCGTCTTTTTTTTGTTGAACCCGCATATGTGTGTAAGGTGTGCTCATGCTCCGCACAACATTTCAGTTGCGCTGAGGTCGGCTAGCTCTTCCCTGGAAGAGTGAAAAGTGAAATTAGTAGCCTGCCGATTAAGTGAGCTCACAAGCCAACCTCACCTCCTCGGGGTTCACACTGGGCAACTAGAACCATGAGGCTAACGAGGTAATGGCTCTCCTGGGGGGACGGGCTCCTCCAGGTTAAATGCATATGTTTGCCCACCGCAGCTTGGAGAGGAGATGTGCGCCGCCAGGTGATTTCAAGCCTAAAAATCACACATGAGAAAAACACGAAATCTATTATACTGGACCGGTCGCAGTCCGGTTCAACAAGGACCGCACCTGCCGTCCAACACTAGGGCGGAGGTGTTAAGTGTGCAATTGGTGATACCATAAGACTCAGAGGATTTCATTCTGGGCAGTTGGAATGTTAGAACTCTTAGTGCAAGTGGGAAAATAAAAGAACTGACGCATGAGATGAATATATTCCACTTGAATATGCTTGGGATATGCGAAGCACGTTGGAATCATTTCGGAGAACACACCACAGAAAAAAGGTCATACGTTCTATTACAGTGGAAGACCTGACAAACACCTTCATGTAGTCGGAATGCTGGTGCACAAAGACACGGCATGATGTTAATTGGGTTGCCGACCAGTATCAAGCCGATTGCTCAGTATACGACTAAATGCAGAGCCCTTCAATATCACTGTGATACAATGCTATGCACCTACCTCAGATTACGAGGGCAGCGAGGTTGAGAGCTTCTATGAGGACTTGCAGGCTTTGGTGAACGAGGTACCGAAGACGGATATATTGGTGGTACAGGGAGATTGGAAAGCCACAAATGGCGAAGACATGGTACGTGACTGGAAAGGCACATTTGGAGCATATGTAAATCTGCCACGAACGATGGAGGACTGAGACTCTTGGAATTTACGTATTATAATAAGCTAGTAGTAGCGAATACGCTAGGACCACATAAAATGTCGAGACAGTGGACGTGGCACAGCCCAAATGGTACGCTTCATAGTCAAATAGACTATGTTCTGGTACAAAGGAGATTCAGATCTAGCGTCAATAGCACCCGGGCAAGCATTTTCCCAGAGGCCGATATAGGAAGCGAACACGACTTAGTGCTGATGACCATGCATCTCGGACTAAAGAAAGTTCTGAAAAAAGAGATAACTAGACTTAGATTTGACTTGGAGAAGTTGAAGTACCCAGATTTAGTAAATAACACCTTGAAGCGGTGATTGGGGAGGGGGGGGGGAGAGGTTTCCGCACCTCTCTTGGTTATTAACGAAAAGGCAGATGTTGAGACGATGAGGAAAGCCCTAAATTCGGCATTACTCTCCAAGGCATCTGATATTCTAGTTAGGTGCAGGATTAAGAAGAAAGCATGGATCAAAAGTGAAATACTGGACTTATGTGACAAAAGACGACAAATGAAGAGAGCAAAGAAAACACTAGATGGGATTCAGCAATATTGAGAGATAAATGGTAACATAAAGGCCACGATGAAACAGGCCAATGTTGAATGGATAACTACTCAGTGTGCAGATATCGAACAAAAACTCGGAAAAAAGAATGCCAAGGGGGATAATAAATTAGTCAAGGACTTAGTAAGGCCTGAAAAAAGTCGAAATACAACGATTCAGGACAAGAATGGCACATGTCACACAGAAGCTCAAGACATTCGTGAGCGCTGGACAGAGTACTGTTCGGAACTATATAAGCATAAAGGTCGAGGTGACCCCATAAATGCAATGTCTCCTGAAGTAGGTCTGATAGAGGAAAATCAAACGATAACAAGTGAAGAAGTGTATGAAGCCGTGAGAATGTTGAAGAGAGGGAAGGCTGTAGGTGTAGATAATATTCCAGCAGAGTTCCTACAAGTGGGAGGTGAGGCAACACTTGATAACCTGACATGCATCTACAATATAATTTGGCAGACAGGAGAGTGGCCCTCCAGTTCGAGAAAATCAGTAAATATACTAATGCCTAAATCAGGAAACCTAAACATGTGTCAAAACTATTGAACAATCAGTCTCATAAGTCATCCAAGTAAAGTTCTCTTGAGAATAATACTTAACAGACTGAAACCACAGGCAGAGAATATCATTGCCGAAGAACAAGCGGGCTTTCGAGCGGGAAGGAGTACCATCGAGCAGATATTTAATCTTCGGCTAATGAATGAGAAGTACTCAGAGTATCAACAACAACTCTACCATGTCTTCATTGACTTTAGAAATACGTTTGACAGAGTGTGGCATGCGGCGCTATGGTCAACAATGAGGCATTATAAATTTAACAGTGATATTGTGAGGGTAATTGCAAACCTTTATGAGCAGGCGACAAGCGCAGTCTCAGTAGAGGGAACGCTAGGTGATTGGTTCCGTACGACGGTGGGTGTGAGACAGGGATGTATACTCTCCCCAACACTCTTCAATATATTCATGGAGAGAATAATGGAGACGGCCTTAAAAGAACATGTTGACACGGTTAAAATAGGTGACAGGTTTATCACACACTTCTGATTTGCTGATGATATTGATGTATTGGCAGGCACATAAAAAGAACTCCAGAAGTTGATTGGTAGCTTGGAAAGAGCGGCCCTGAGTCCTGGTATGGAAATAAATGCAGATAAAACAAAGCTCATGACCAATAACATAGATAAGTTTACACATGTAATAGAGGCAAATGAGCAGGAACTTGGGGTGGTAAAACGTTTCAAATATCGGGGATCATTGATCAGTGAAGAGGGATCGAAGCCAGAGGTAATTGCAAGAATAGCACAAACAACAGCGGCGCTGACTCGGCTGAAACCAATTTGGCAAGACAAGCAGCTCCCCCTCGGTACAAAAGTTAGACTAATGCGCTCTTTGGTGCTATCAATATTTATGTATGCCTGCGAGACCTGGATCATTACAGCAGATATCCAGGGCAGAATACATGCAATGGAAATGAGGTGCTATAGAAAACTACTAAATGTTATATATAAAGATCGTGTCACGAACATAGAAATACGTCAGCGAGTTGAAATGGTATTGGTACATTTGAAGATATGTTCACAGCTATCAGAAGACGAAAGATGGCCTATGGCGGACACGTCGCGAGGTCCAACGGAATAACCAAATCGATATTCTTAAGTTCCGTACCAGGACAAAGAGGGCAAGTTTCATTGAAGAGATGGACGGACAACATCATTGAGTAACCAGGTCTTCGTCCCGGTGAGATACGACAAGCGGCGACAGATATAGAGGGGTGGCGTGGTATTTTGGGAGTGTCTTCATGTGTTCCCCAACGACCTGATGGGTTACGGGATGAACTGAACTGAACCCGCATATGAAAAAGTTCCTGCTCATTTTCGTCTGAACCAACATCGTCATCATTTGCTTGCGCTGCGTGTATCTTTTCCCCTCCCACACAGTTCGAGTTGATGATGTTGACCTGAAAGTTGTGGTCATCAATCTCCGGCTGCTCATCTTCTGCAATCGATCCAGTGTTGGTTTACAATGAACCCGTAGTATTTAGTTTCTTTCTTCAGAAACTCACATTTACTCAATTTTAACTTCACGGAGTGTTCTGGCAGTCTATCCTATCGAACACCTTATGTACGTATTCCAGATGATTCTCTACCGAATGAGCCGTGTGGATCAAAATGTTGTCTACATACGCCAAGGAAAGGTAATGCATTCCGCTTAGCACTTCGTCCATCAGGCTCATATATCTCCCAGATGACCCATTTAGTCCAAACGACATTACATTCCATACAAAACTGCCTGCATGTGTACTGAATGCGCTTTTTGTCTTGGCCTCTGGGCATAGGAATACACCAGAAGCCCGAGTGTGCGTCCAAAGTAATGACATATTCCGACTTGTTAAGAGTCCCCAGAAAGTCGTCTATTAACGGAAGAGGGTAGAATATGTTGGTCATGACCTAGCTCAAAGCCCTGTAATCACAACAGAACATGTGGGCCCGATATGTTTGTGGGAATCTGTCTGAAAGGCCATTAATCACAACATAACATGTGGGTCCGATATGTTGGTCATGATCTGGCTAAGAACCCTGCAATCCCAACAGAACCTGTGGGTCTGATATGTTGGTCGTGATTTGGCTCAAAGCCCTGCATTCACAACAGAACATGTGGGTCCAACATGTTGGTCCTGATCTGGCCCAAATCTATTTAATCATAACAGAACCTGTGGGTCTGATATGTTGGTCGGGATCTGTATCAAAGCCCTGTATTCACAACAGAATCTGTGGGTCCCATCCTTCTTAGTGACGATCACTATGGGACTAGACCTCGGCGAACGTGCTCGTTCAATAATTTCAGCCAGAAGCATGTGCTCAATGTCTTTATCTATAATCTCTCGATACTTCAACGGTGTCTTATACGCTCTCAGACTAACAGGCGCGCTATTCACTGTGTCAATATCCATCTTAATGGTGGTTGTACATCCTACATCGATATCACCAAGTGCGAATACCGCTTCATTAGCTACCACCAACTGTTCTACCAAAACGTTATGTTATTGTACAACGTTTAGTTCATCCACTAGTTCCATTTTCCGTTGAGGCCAGGCCGGGCTTGCGGCATGTAAGTTACAATCGTCCAACTGGTTCACTAACTGTTTTCGACCTAATTTTCTCCAGTCTGAAACCTCACAGGGCTTATCGTAAGTCGTCCCTAAAATCCGTCTTAACAGCCTGTGACCTATCTAGCCTTCTCTCAATTACTTGGTTAACCAGGATTCTCCGGTCAAACGTTTCATTTGATCTCGCGCTATTTTTGTGTTGTCCTCTCCCAAATTCTCTCTGGGTCCTACTCATAAAGGAATGGTCAAACCTATTCATTGTTATGTTGCTGTTATCTCTCTTACATTCATACCTGTGGTTTTCGTAGCCTGTGGGCTAGGCTGTCCTAATTTATAACAGTGAATATAGTTTTATGATGGTATATAGTTGCTTTCCTCGATTCTCATCTTCCAGGACCCTTCCAAGAACAAAACCATTCTTTATCGTCTTCAGAGTGCATTCGTTATCAAGATCGGAAAGTCCAGTCGTCTTCCTAAACAGTTGATGCCGTCTCTGACGTTTAACCCAGGTTCATGTATGACGTCACGGTCCACCAAAGTGGTGGTGTAAATCTCCTGCCCTAGCAATAAATACGGAATGTTGCCTAGCCTAGCTTGTAATAGGTTGATGGTTTGGCGTTTTAATATGGTTGTTGTCTTCGCCCTAATCAGAGAGGCGATATGTATGTCGTCATTCCAGATTGACATAACCCCCCCCCTCCCTCCCCCTTCCATCTTCATCTTCATCAGGTCGTTATAGAACTGGACATTGAACGCGCTGAAGAAATCTGGCCCTAAAATGAGCCGCCTCTGCATTCCTCTAACTACAAAACGCGTGTTCCAGCTGTTGTCCTCCTATCATAAAACGCATGCTAGCTGATCATATCACTTTCAACGGCTTACCAGAGCCGACTATAGCCGCCTTGTTTGTACACTATTCTACAATTGTTTTTTCATCTTCTTAGATGTTTTCACTGATGATGGAGACCTCAGCTCCAGAATCTACCAACACACCTATTCGTACATTTCCTGCATGCAGGAGTTAGGTTCACACATTCTACTAATGGTCAGTTTTCGAGATTATAACAAATTGTCGCCTCTCGCCTGTCCCTCTTGGAGAGAGACTTAACCTTTTTCCGACTGGTTATATATGTACTGTTTGCTCTCTCCGCGCCCCTTTGATCCCCCCTTCCATAGAAGTCTGCAGTTCTACTTGCCTGCCTCGTCTGCTCCATACTGGGTTTTCCAAGCTCTCTACACCAGCTGGCGATATGACCTTCCCGATTACATATATAACATATAAAAGTCGTCGTACCTCTAGAACGGGCATAAGTATGCCGTCATCTCGGTTCTTGCGCCAAGTAGGTCCTACGTAATTAATGCCCATCTCTTCCTCCCTCTTTTTTATCCCTCTCGTCGATCGATAGCTCGCTGTCTGTCGGTGCCTGCGAAAGTGTATCTGCCTAGTCTGAGGTCCAATCTTCTACGTAAGTTTTTCTCTTTCACCGCTGATTGGATGTCCTCGTTTAAGATTTTAGGGACCTATCTCATGACTTTCGGACATAGTGCGTCTGAGCACAGGGCGTCTTCAAAAATGCTTATCAACTGGCTGCGTATCCCCACTGAATTCATGTTTTGGACTATGAAAGCCTCTTTCGCTAGGTTTAACATGAGAGCGCTAAAGAGTTGGACGCATACTTTTCTGTCCTGTTTAGCTTCCTCGATGCAGACACCGCGTATTGCAAGGTCGTGACCTCCGCATGCCTGCGGGTTAAATCGTTCATGAGTTCTACCCATGTCTATCCTGATGACAGCTGGAATTTTTTTTGCACACAGTCTTGGACAAACCTTGCTCTCGTTTGGAGAGCAATACTTTCATAAGCTGTCCATCCATTTCATAAACAGTCTCGCTGTTATATTGCTATGCGATGTGGCTAGCGATTCAGCATGTTTGCTATCGCTCATCTGTTCTTTGGCAATTTGTTTCCAACCCTATTACTGGTAACGCGTTTGTACAGGTAAAACTAATATATGTACTACTCAATGGTACAGCAAAACACAATGCCTGTATTACAGTAATGCAATAATGGATAAAACAAATGTTATCACTTACGGGTCATATTATTGGAAGAGCTAGATATGGTAACTAACACCCTAACCACTATCTACACCGTTACTCCTAGCTACACACTTAACGATATACATATTTATATATATATATATAGAACAGTGACAATCCATGGTCCACAGGCACCAAAAAAAGATGTGTTGCAGAGTCAAAGTTTCCACTGGGGTTTTTCTAGCTAGAATGTTACCACATGTATCCACAACATTTATGACCACATACATCAAATAACATAGCACGCAGCAGCTGTCATATGCATAACATAATACTCATACAAGACCTTTTAGAGTGATTGCAGTGAAATTACAAACAACAACATATAACATCTTATCTAAATAGATACGCAGAAATTATAAGCATAAGCTATTGAACGCTTCTCCAGACTACCGCCAACCAGTTCTAGCCGCACACTCCCTTCCGCGTATCTGCACCCTCAATACATTATAAACAAACTCGTCTTCACGATCATATTATGTGCATTCACTCCCACTCGGATCCCATCAGGCGGGCGATCTTGACGTAATATATTCAATCTATTTAACATATACTAACATGCGATCACACACTCAATCGATCTGCGAATACACACACATACATCGTTCCTTCAGTGGTATCCACACACACCACACACATCAAAATCTCTTCTAGGCGTTATGTACACTCGTGTAACCATCACAAGCACACATCGTTCACAAGGTGTCCTGCACAGCACACATTCAAATTCTTCTAGATACAGGGCACCTAACACACACCTTATAGAGTGACAGGTCAAGACTCAAAGGCATACGTTGGTTGAGCCACCCTGTAATCCATTATATCTCACTAACATTCGTCAAACAGCCTATCAATCGTTCTTCTATAAAGTCGGCGAGCTACACTGACCTAGCTAAACTATGTATGTTTATCTCTCTCTTACTCGCGCTCTCTCTCTCTGTCTTTCCCTCTCACTATATATCTGTCTCACACTGTCCATGGCTAATCTGCTTGAGTTAAACTTTGTCTAGTATGCAATAGTCTCAATAAGTATCAGAGCTGTTCAAACGATCTCTGGGGGATGACTTCTCCAGCAGTCACCTAGTTTGAATCTATCTCCATTTAGTTGTTATTGGGACGAATCACTCTGAATTCATGTCACTCAACATTTCGCAGCAAGATATGCATGCCTCTGTATGTCACGAAACCCACACTTCCCAAATGAGAACGACAGAGTGGTCAGCACCTAGGCCCTACCTTTACTAGACACATTTTCTCCAAACCCCCTCCCCCGTTTTCCTTTGTTGACTAAGTATCGCGACGGTTTGTAATCTTTGCGTAGTGTGACCTTGGCACACATTGAGGTACCTTTGTCAGAGTCACCGACCACATAACCCCTTCCCTAAACGCTCATGCTCCAGCTGGAACTGTTACAGTATAAAAATACAGACCAACAGCCCGACTTCACCATGGAATCAAAAATACAAGGTATCGACAGAAAAAGGGACGAATTAGACCATGCATCGAAAGAAATAGTCATTAAGCATATTGCAGACGCCTATCCTCATCAAATGTGGATACACGTCTACACAGATGTACCGTCAGAGGAAGCATTGATGAAAGTTCGGGCGAGACTCGTCATTTTTCTATAGGATGGAACCGTTATAGTAAAAGCAAATGCTGATGTGGAGCCCTCGAGAAATCTATAAACGGAGCAACAGGCAGTAATTGAAGCAGTCACACTATTGGATCAAATGGGGTTAACGGATAACAACATAGTGTTTTTTGAGTGACTGTAAGGACATTTTGCAGGCCACACAAATAGAACCACCATACAATCATCATCCAGTGGCTTCTACCTCACTGCGGCATACATGGGAATGAATGGGCGGACATACTGGCCGGTGAAGGACGACAAACACAAATAAATCTCCCACCCAAAGTCACTGCCAAAAGACAAGGTACACGTCAAACAAATATATACAAAACAGTGAATTTAGAGAACAAACATCAAATACTTTTAAAACCGAATCCATAGACTGAATAGGAAAAAGTTTACCACAGTTGTCTGCCTTAGAACAGGTCACTGCAGAATACATGCACACATAACATGAAAGCAGTACAGACTGCATAATGCACATGTCAGAGAGTGTCCCAAACTACAGAACACATCATGCAAATATGTCCACTACACAAAAGCTCCCGTGAGAAGCTCTGACCCGAGGAAAAAAAACAACATGCAAGTAGGGAACCATCGATAGCCGGCGACTGAAGGATCACTTCACAGAAGCAGCCCATCCGGTGGCATAAAACGAGCATACGAAACCGAACGCAAAGAAGAAAAAGAAGAAGACTTAGTTTGCACGACTCATGAGACGGGTCTAAGACGTACTCAATCTATTCGATATCACCGGAGAATGTTGTTGGAAGCTTGCCCGGGTTTTATTTCTGATTGATCTTTTTATTCTGAAACGTGTCTGGACTTTCTCTACGAAGGTTCAGGTTATACTTAACTATAATGTTCTTACCTCCCATTATTTGACTGATATTAACAATGACCGTTATACCATTACCAAGTGTTTGAATAAAACTCAAGTACGGGTACGACACACCACTCCCATCCTCACCTGAGTAGTCAAGCAAATATTTCTTACCCACATCTGAAGAGCGAAGGAAACTATTCAGATCCCAATCTGAAATACTAAGAAAACGATACACTGTCCCGTCAGATTATCCAGCAAACCATCCACATCCCCATCTGAAATGCCAAGAAAACGAAACATTTTCCTTGCAGAGTATCCAGCAAACCATTCACATCCCCATCTGAAATGCCAAGACAACGATACACTTTCCTTTCAGAGTACACAACAAACCAATCACATCCACATCTGAAATGCTAAGACAACGATACACTTTTCTTTCAGAGTACCCAGCAAACATTTCACATTCCAATAATGCAGCCCTGAATAAAAATAGTATAATTCAGCACGAATATACCATTTCTTATACCTCTAATTTGATGAATTAATACATACCCAAGTATTATGGGTATACAACCAACCCATGACGTGCAGGTAAATCTACAAGGGGCATGAAGTAATGTATGCATGTATACCATCAGACAGTCTAGCAGAACAGGGCGTGGGGAAGATGGGGTGGGCTGAGAGGAGGAGAGGGGGCGTACATCTTACGCAAGTGCCACAGCGAATAGCAAACAATCACACACTACTTCATGAGAAAGTCAAATATAATCTCTAAACCAATTTCGGTAAATGTGTAAAACTCCCGCGCCAAGTAATTATCCCAGCGATACAAATGCAAAAAAACAAATCATTACCTAGAGAACATAAGGTAACATTAAAACACACAACACCGTTAAAATCAATACAAACTGAAACAATATCGGCACTGCGCAATGAACTACACTGCCCTCAATCTAACCAATCCATGTGCACTATTGTGTCACATGTTGACCGTAAAAACTGAAACATTTAAATACGGAACGCATAGACTCACATTTATGAACACTTTATGTGCCACCTTTAAGCATGTTCAAACCACAGGCACACTTCTCAACTTGACATTGACTGAAGAGTATATATATATATATATATATATATATATATATATATATATATATATATATATATATATATATATATATATATAAATGAATATATACCTTTTCCATAAGGAGAAGAAGAATAACAAACAACATATCTAACCTTGACTGATGTAGACGCTACAAACGGTCGGTGCTATAGATCCAACAATTCGAAGTTTCGATATTTGAATTAAATTATCACACGTGACGTCCACGTATTTATTCTGCCCGGATGTATACTTTCTCTCGTTGACACACTGGACCGCTTCATTTAATTCAGATGTGAAGTTGAAAATCTTACCTGTAATGATGAACATACATATGTCAGAGGCCATCTGTAAATGTCGTCCATCAGTTGTTGTTTGTAGATTAGAAAAGTATATGACAACAATGGCATGTCAATAGATGATGTTGATTAACTAAGTATGTCAAACTGTTAAGACTCTCATAGCTAAAGCCAAGTTTAAGTACGTGCAGACGATTTGTAGTAGATAAGTGGAGTATTCATAAACAGTATTAGTGATTGTTGAGAAGGGATTGGGGGACGGGGGAATGGGGGAGGGAAGAAAAACAGGTGAATCGCTCGTTTCTTTCTGTAGCCAATCTTAGGCACGGCTGGTAGGATGATTGTTGAGGAGAGGGGATGAGACCGGTCAATCACTTGTTTCTTTATGTAGCCAATATTGGGCAAGCCTGGTGGTATGATTGTTGAGGAGAGGGGATGAGACCGGTCAATCACTTGTTTCTTTATGTAGCCAATATTGTGCAAGCCTGGTGGGATGATTGTTGAGGAGAGGGGATGAGACCGGTCAATCACTTGTTTCTTTATGTAGCCAATATTGTGCAAGCCTGGTGGGATGATTGTTGAGGAGAGGGGATGAGACCGGTCAATCACTTGTTTCTTTATGTAGCCAATATTGGGCAAGCCTGGTGGTATGATTGTTGAGGAGAAGGGATGAGACCGGTCAATCACTTGTTTCTTTATGTAGCCAATATTGGGCAAGCCTGGTGGTATGATTGTTGAGGAGAGGGGATGAGACCGGTCAATCACTTGTTTCTTTCTGTAGCCAATATTGGGCAAGCCTGGTGGTATGATTATTGAGGAGAGGGGATGAGACCGGTCAATCACTTGTTTCTTTCTGTAGCCAATATTGGGCAAGCCTGGTGGTATGATTGTTGAGGAGAGGGGATGAGACCGGTCAATCACTTGTTTCTTTCTGTAGCCAATATTGGGCAAGCCTGGTGGTATGATTGTTGAGGAGAGGGGATGGGACCGGTCAATCACTTGTTTCTTTCTGTAGCCAATATTGGGCAAGCCTGGTGGTATGATTGTTGAGGAGAGGGGATGAGACCGGTCAATCACTTGTTTCTTTCTGTAGCCAATATTGTGCAAGCCTGGTGGTATGATTGTTGAGGAGAGGGGATGAGACCGGTCAATCACTTGTTTCTTTCTGTAGCCAATATTGTGCAAGCCTGGTGGTATGATTGTTGAGGAGAGGGGATGAGACCGGTCAATCACTTGTTTCTTTTTGTAGCCAATATTGGGCAAGCCTGGTGGGATGATCGTTGAGGAGAGGGGATGAGACCGGTCAATCACTTGTTTCTTTCTGTAGCCAATATTGGGCAAGCCTGGTGGTATGATTTTTGAGGAGAGGGGATGAGACCGGTCAATCACTTGTTTCTTTCTGTAGCCAATATTGTGCAAGCCTGGTGGTATGATTGTTGAGGAGAGGGGATGAGACCGGTCAATCACTTGTTTCTTTCTGTAGCCAATATTGGGCAAGCCTGGTGGGATGATCGTTGAGGAGAGGGGATGAGACCGGTCAATCACTTGTTTCTTTCTGTAGCCAATATTGGGCAAGCCTGGTGGTATGATCGGTGCCATTTTGTTTCTGTGCCATAATTATGTAATTGGCTCGTCCAGGACACTGTATGTCCATCCATTCAAATATGTCACTTTGAGTTGTTCTCAAATATTTGTTGTTTTGTCAGCAATTTGGGTGGTAATGCTATGTGAGCCAAACTGTAACAGTTCCAGCCCGAGCATGATCGTTTAGGGCAGGGGTGATGTGGGCTGCGACTCTGAGAAGAAATGTAGCTGAATATGTGTCAAGGTCACTCACCGCCTCGATACTAAGTCGAAAATGGAAAATAAGGAGGGAGGTTTGGGAGAAAGCATTTGTTTTGTGCAGTTAGACGATAGGTGTTTACCACTCTGGCGTCCTGATTAGGGTAGTGTGGGATGATTGACAGGCAGAGACCAACAGAGCTTGGTGCGGTATTTTGAGTGACAGGCGTTAGAGTGATGCGTTCCGATGGCAGCTGAATGGATGTTCAAGACATACCAAAGACTGGCCATTGGGCAGCTCTGATACTGCTTGAGACTATATAATACGAGACACAGTTTAACTCAATCAGACGTGGTAATGGAGAGAGATGGAGAGCGAGAGAGAGAGAGAGAGAGAGCGATTGACATAATTTAGCTAAGAGTCTGTTCAGCTCACTGAGTTAATATAAGAGTGATTGCTAGGCTGTTTTACGAATGTGTGTGATATAACAGAATGGTTCAACCAGCATACGCCTTTGAGTCTTTGCCAGTCGCTATATAAGGTGTGTTGTGGGCGCCCTGTGTCTACGAGCGATCTAGATGTATGTGTGATGTGTGTAGAGTAGACAACCATGGAACGATGCATGTTCTGAAGAGTTATGCAAATGTTCAGTTTGACTAGGTGTGATCTAGATGTATGTTTGGCGTGTGTAGACACTGATAGATCGATATATTTTCTGATGAGTTACGCAAGTGTACATATCGACTAGAAGATATATGGATGTGTGTGTGGTGTGTAGACACTGAGAGATCGATATATTGTCTGATGAGTTACGCAAGTGTACATATCGACTAGAAGATATATGGATGTGTGTGCGGTGTGTAGACACCGAGGAAACGATGTATGTTTCAGAGCGTGTGCATACGCCTATCGATTGAGTGTGGGATAACATGTGAGTATACGTTGATTATATTAAATGTATTATGTCAAGATCACAAGCCTGAGTGGATCTGAGTGTCACATAATACGGAAGTGAGGACGAGTTTTTGAGAGTGTGTAGATGGTGCAGATAAGGGGAGTTGAGTGTGTGGCTAGAACTGGGTTGGATTAGTTGGGAGCAACAACAATAATGTATGCTTATAAATGTAATGTATCTATTTAGTTATGATGTGATTTTGTATTGTTTGTAATTTCATTGCACTCACTTTAATAGTTGTTGTATGAGTTTGATGTAACACATATGCCACCTGCCGCAAGCTATGGCTTTTGATGTATGTGGTCGTGCATAATGTGCATGAGTGTGATACCATACTAGATAGAATAAGCCCAGTGTAAACCTGGACTCTGCTATATAACAATATAGACAATTATGGCTGGTGAGGTTTATGTGAGATTAACAATAAGGGCACACATGGCTGGTGAGGTTTATGTGAGATTAACAATAAGGGCACACATCGCTGGTGAGGTTTATGTGAGATTAACAATAAGGGCACACATGGCTGGTGAGGTTTATGTGAGATTAACAATAAGGGCACACATGGCTGGTGAGGTTTATGTGAGATTAACAATAAGGGCACACATGGCTGGTGAGGTTTATGTGAGATTAACAATAAGGGCACACATGGCTGGTGAGGTTTATGTGAGATTACCAATAGGGGCACACATGGCTGGTGAGGTTTATGTGAGATTAACAATAAGGGCACACATGGCTGGTGAGGTTTATGTGAGATTAACAATAAGGGCACACATGGCTGGTGAGGTTTATGTGAGATTAACAATAAAGGCACACATGGCTGGTGAGGTTTATGTGAGATTACCAATAGGGGCAAACATGGCTGGTGAGGTTTATGTGAGATTAACAATAGGGGCAAACATGGCTGGTGAGGTTTATGTGAGATTACCAATAGGGGCACACATGGCTGGTGAGGTTTATGTGAGATTAACAATAAGGGCAAACATGGCTGGTGAGGTTTATGTGAGATTACCAATAGGGGCACACATGGCTCGCGAGGCGTATGTGAGCATAATAATAGGGACATGTATGGCTGGTGAGGTTTATTTGAGATTACCAATAGGGGCACACATGTCTCGCGAGGCGTATGTGAGCATAATAATAGGGACATGTATGGCTGGTGAGGTTTATTTGAGATTACCAATAGGGGCACACATGGCTCGCGAGGCGTATGTGAGCATAATAATAGGGACATGTATGGCTGGTGAGGTTTATTTGAGATTACCAATAGGGGCACACATGGCTCGCGAGGCGTATGTGAGCATAATAATAGGGACATGTATGGCTGGTGAGGTTTATGTGAGATTAACATTGGGACAGTTGTGGCTGGAATACGACACATCGATACATGTTTATATAGGTAACGTCAAAACGTCATTGATCATGGACGACGCTCGGCTGACGTACTGCGAGCATGACACTCAGGGAGTCGGGTGGCGTCACATCTAACGGCAATATGTTTAAGTTGGTTTTAGTTGTGTTTTGTTTTGTTTAGTTGTGTTTTGTTTTTGTTTAGTTGTGTTTTGTTTTTGTTAAGTTGTGTTTGGTTTATTTGTATAGTTGTGTTTTGTTGTGTGTATTTGTGTTTTGTTTTGTTTAGTAGTGTTTTTGTTTTGTTTAGTTGTATTTTGTTTTGTTTAGTTGTGTTTTGTTTTGTTTAGTTGTGTTTTGTTTTGTTTAGTTGTGTTTTGTTTTGTTTTTCTCCATTGTCGATTTTATTTGTACTGAAAAGCACACTGACTCATAAGACATGTATGTGTTCACTTGCGGTATCTTCATCATGCTGTTCTATTTACTTTTGAGTCATCATTTTGGCTTCATGTAACTTCCCGATCTCGTTGTAAACATATTTCTCCAGGGCAACAAGTACATGTCGTTATTACACGAGGGTCGTTCAACATTGGTTAACACCTGGTATTCAGCTGACACGCGAAGCTTCAAGTCTCTGCAATACTCATGGGTGCCCCACCCAGGACACAAATTCGACTGTCGAGCTTAACCAAGTACGGATAACCGAGGAGAGCAGTGAGGCACTCAACCCTCAGAGAGGTAAGACCTGTCTGTCTGAGGACACAAGTACTGTTCTAGGATGACATACACAAATATTATGCTGAGCAAATAAAATGCGATTGTTATCGACTGGGGCCGGCTAGATCACATTATTTCCCAGAAGGTAATATATCGTTTACAAAACGACAGAGATTAATATATATATATATATATATATATATATATATATATATATATATATATATATAGAGAGAGATATATATATATATATATAGAGAGAGATATATATATATATATATATATATATATATATATATATATATATATATATAGATATATATATATATATATATATATAGAGAGAGAGCGAGAGAGAGAGAGAGAGCATTCGTACACGCATCTCAACATGCATACATATATAAACACATATATACACACATACATGTATTCCAGAAGACGGGTGAGAAGGAACAATACTCAACCTGTAGAACAATATTAGGAAGGAACAAAACCTATTGGTAATAATAGATCATTTATGTAAGGTGAATGAGCAAGTTCACGTAGCAGTAAAATAGGCAAATGTCCTGCTTGGTAGGATAACAGGAAACAGTGAACATAAGCTAAAAGAAGTGATACACGCTGTACAATAATAGATTGGGGTATTGTTTTTAAGTGTGGATTCTAATAATAATAATAGTTGTCCATCGTTGTCGATGAGGAAAGCCGACATCATCCTTGTCACAGATTTCCCTGTTGAGTATGGGTGCGCATGTGGCTGAACAGGCCATTGCGAGCACGAAAACATCTGCTACACAGCGGACACACGAGGTCTGTAGACGGTGATGGTGTTCCCGCTGATCGCGATTTCCGGGTCTCGCGTCTGCTCTGGTCTATCAAAACACGGTCGTCTTCGCCGGTAGCTACACCTGATTTGACTGCGCTTCTCCACTCAGATCTATCTTTCGCAAAACATTCCCAGGTGTCGATGTCTATCTGGCAACTTTTCAGTGAGTCCTTCAGACCGTCTTGAAATCGTTTCTTTGGGCGCCTTCTCTCTCGCCATCCCTCTATCAGCTCGCCGTAGAGAAGCTTCTTTGGGAGCCGCTCGTCTGACATACGGACGAGGTGTCCGGCCCATCCTCGTCGTGCTTTTTCTAGCAGTGCATGGATGCTGGGCAAGTTAGCCCTCGAGAGAACCTCGATGTCAGTGACACGATCTTGCAATCGGATGTGGAATATTCGCCTCGGGCAACCTGTGTAGAAGTGGGTTAACCTCCTTGCATGTCCAGATTATACAGTCCAGCTTTCGCAAGCGTATAGTAGTGTCGGAATGATGGTTGCACGGTAGACTTTGAGTTTGGTCTTGACGCTGATGCCACGACGTGCCCAGACCATCGAGCGCATTCTACCAAAGGCTGTGCTGGCCTTTGCTATTCTGCTTGCCACCTCATCGTCTAGGCTCACAGATCTCAACAGCGTGATGCCCATATATATGAATTTGTCTACGACATTTAGCGTCTGTCCGCTAACTGTAGTCTCTGGTTTTGTGTACGGCATGCTTGGAGCTGGTTGGTACATGACCTTTGTTTTTTGGGGAATTTATGGTCAGACCAAGATAGTCGCATGCGGCAGAGAACCGGTCCATTCCAACCTGCATGTTCAGTTCTGAGTTGCTCATTAGAGCGCAGTTTTCTACGATAACTGTCTGACTATTAACGTGATTCCTGGATATAAATGTACCGACTTGTGAATTAAGCATACTAATGTGAAAGAAGGGATGAAAAGAAGTATATAACAGTGTAGTTTTAGTCGTGAAAAGTAGACTTAATGTGTACAGTTTCGATGGGACAAGGCGTGGCCGACACTTGACCCGGTCAAAAGCTAGTGTCGCTCCGTGCTGTATCGTGACTCATATAACGAATCATGACCACCGAAACGGAGGTCATCCTGACCCGGTAAAATAGACGGTACTCCAGAAACGAGCTCATCTCACTTCGAACAACACACTACGTCCCTTCAAAATCAGATCTACATCTGCTGCGTCTTCTGGAAATACACTTTACCGAGGAGGCATCGGAACTCACAAGTAAACAATCAAGGCGAAAGAACAGAGGAAAGAGAGGTGGAAGAAGAATACACAAACAAATGCACTCAGAAACAGATACCTCAAAGCTCCACCCCAGCGATAAAAGAGAAGGGAAAGGGTACCGAGAAAACGAGGCACACACTGACACCAAACTGTCTGCATCCGAACCCTTCACTAGAAGTCTTGACAATGTCTTGCCTCTAGAACATGTTGAGTCCGGACCAGAGAGTTAGAAAGATCATGCGCACATCTCTCTCACTATAAACACATTGCGCGACTCACGACATCACCCTACAGATCACACCCTAATTAGCAACTCGCAATTGGCAGGGCCCCAAAACTGCAGCGGCGGAACAGGCAGAAAACGATCACGAACACTACCCATTACGCTTGCAGCATGGAATGTCCGCACGCTACTGGACAACGTCAAAGCAAACAGTCCCGAACGACGGACAGCATTGATCGCCAGGGAACTGTCTAGATACAACATCTGCACAGCTGCCCTGAGCGAGACACGACTGGCAGAGGAAGGACAGATCACATAAGTAGGCGCTGGTTATACTTTCTTCTTGAGCGGCCGCAGCAAAGATGAACGCCGTGAAGCTGGAGTTGGCTTTGCCATCAAGACCAACATGGTCGACAAGCTCACAAGCATGCCCAGAAGAATTAATGACCGCCTGATTACACTGCGTCTTCCCCTAATAGGAGGGTGCCATGCAACACTTATCAGTGCATACGCACCCACAATGACAAATCATCAGGAAACAAAAGATGCGTTTTATGAGGACCTTGAGGCACTCATCGCTGAAGTCCCCAAATCTGACAAATTGGTCATCCTCGGTGATTTTAACGCTAGGGGTGGCACAGACCATACCGTCTGGCAGGGGGCCATTGACAGACATGGTATCGGAAAATGCAATAGTAACGGACTGCTCCTTCTGAGGACATGTGCCACAAATGAACTACTCATTACAAACACAGCTTTCCGACTTCCGGTCCAAAATAGAAATACATGGATGCACCCAAAGTCCCGCCACTGGCACCTCATTGACTACATTATCATCAGACTTAGGGATCGAGCGGATGCTATGGTAACGAAGAGCATGTGTGGTGCAGAATGTTGGACCGACATCGACATGTCATTGCGAAACTAAACTTCATGATCCAGCACAAAAATGCGCCCGCCAGGGAAATAAACCACCGAGGAGGCTAAATATCTATCAGCTGAAATACGAACCCACGAGAGGAGGCTTCCAGGAAGAGCTTGAGGGCAGACTATCTGAGCTCCGTTTTGAAAAGAACGACATCTAAGAGAACTGGTCATCATTGAGAAACACACTCTACGATACAGCTTTTAAACACATTGACCCACTCACGCACAAGCAGAAGGACTGGTTAGACGAGATCGATCTAGAAATACAGGGCCTTCTCGATGCAAAACATGTAGCGGACAGGGAATACCAGAAGGACACACCATCTCCGGCAGCAAAAGCTGCCTTCATTACTGCTCGCAAAGCTGTCCTGACCAGGCTTAAAGAGATGCAAGACTCCTGGCTCAGCAAAAGAGCTGACGAAATTGAGATGTTCGCCGAGCGTCATGACACCAAACGGTTTTACGAGGCACTGAAAGCTCTCTACGGCCCGCATCCCTCTAGTAATACTCCAGTTCGAAGTGCGGATGGGGTACTGCTAACATAAAAGATTCAGATACTAGACAGATGGGCAGACCACTTCTGCAAAATACTAAACCACCCGTCATCAATAAATGAGGAGGCCATCCGGTGAATGCCGCAGGTGGAACTGAACCTGGCGTTGAATGAAGTCATCACTGATGATGAAGTCGACAGGGCAATCAGTTCATTATCTATAGGAAAGGCTCCAGGAGCGGATGCAATACCAGCAGAGATATATAAGACATATGGCCCATCCCTCACCAGAAGGATCACTGAACTATTATGCCACATGTGGGCTGAAGGAAAAATTCTTCATGAGCTAAAGGACGCCTCAATCGTTCACCTGTAAAAAAGAAAAGGCAACCGTCAGGAATGCGACAACAATCGTGTGATATCACTACTCTCCGTAGGAGGCAAGATCCTAGCGCGCTTACTGCTAAACAGGCTCAACAAACACCTTGAACAAAGCAACCATCTCACAGAAAGCCAATGTGGGTTCAGAGCCGGAAGAGGAACAGTGGAAATGATTTTTGCCGCTTGCCAAGTACAAGAGCAGTGTCAGGAACAAAATCAGGCCTTGTACACCACATTTATTGATTTGACAAAGGCATTTGATACAGTAAACAGAGGAGGGCTGTGGATGATAATGTCCAAGTTTGACTGCCCCAACAAGTTCATATCCATGGTGAAACAGCTACACAAAGGCATGTGTGCTCGTGTACTGGACAGCGGTGCAATCTCTAAAACGTTTCTAGTATCAAACGCAGAAAAAAAAGGTTGTGTACTCGCCCCGACCTTGTTCAGCATGATGTTCGCGGGCACAATGACATACGCCTTCAGATCACTGGAACTTGGAATGCTCATAGAGTACCGCACATATGGCAAGTTTCTCAATCCCAGAAGAATGAAGGCCAAAAACCAAAGTGGCTGGGGACATAATCAGGGAACTTGTATTTGCTGACGACTGCGCTCTAATGAGCAACTCAGAAGTGTGGATTATATATCGTAGATATGATAAACACATTCTGGAAATGATAAGACACAAATAACAAAACTGATATTTTAATAATATAATAGTTAGAAGTAAAGGCCCATACCCAAAAAAATGCCTGCAGTGTCAAAATAGGAATTAGTTCGATACAATTGAATATATGTTTAAAAATTAATCAACGGAAACGATACAGTATACATATAACAATTTTTTTCTGAAAGTTCAGACGTCTAGCAAAACAAGATGATACAGCTTGAAATGTCTAATAAAGAAGGGTTTATAGCAGATGGTTGGAAATACTAGCTTTAGTCATAGTCAAAAACGTGTAGTTACTAATATGGCAGTTCATGACATTTGTTATTCAGTCACTAACATGACATACCATGGTTTGCAACATCGTATCACATGCAATCACATAAAGTATAGGCAATATACAAACACATAATAATACTAACTAGCGGACCCGTGCAGAACATCAGCACGTTGTAAACATAAATGTAACCATGTGCAGTCTCCGGTCCTTACCTCACCCAACCCCCACCCTCCACCACAAAATTATGCAATTCCACCGTTATGGTTGCATCGACCTTGAGTGTTTAGTCATGACCCAACTTCTCTTGCCCTGAGCATTCCAGAGCAACAAATGTGTGTAACGCTGATACGGGTTTCCCTAATGCTGTCATTTTCATGTCTAGCAAAACTGGCCTATGCCCTGTTCTTTCCCACAGTTCTATATTAGAGAATATATTACACAATGTTAATCTTTCAGTATGATGCAAACGTTCAGTGAGGAACTCCTTGTCTTATTCCAGTTGTACTGGTTTATATACGCTATTTTCATTGTTGATTTTTCTGTTGTTAGAAAACCATTTTAGCAAATGTGAACTTTTATACATGAAAACATGCCCAACCACTACACGTCCAGAAGTGTCGCTGGTTGATTGATATTTAACACACTTCACAAGGCTAACTATGCACCTCAAATCTTTCCTACAGAAATGTAACAGCTACCAACATTCACCCCCATGAGCACTTTCCAATACTGATGCTCAAGACAAAATAACACCTTTCTCAGAGACTTCTTACCGCAGAAAAAATATGTCCTTTTTTTCAGTATCTCTTTATCAAAGTAGGTACCGACACTGTCTTCGCCTGCCCATGTGCACGATCAAAGATTTGACGTTATCATTTCCGTTTTTCTGACAATCTCTAAGATAGCTCAATTGGTACGATACTGAGAGAAAGAAAGAGAGAGATATAGAGATATATACACACAGAGAGGTAATAATAGACAGAGCTAGAGAGGGATAGAGCGATAGAGAGACAGAGAGAGATAGAACTATTGAGATATATATATATATATATATATATTAAGATATATATATATATATATTGAGAGAGAGACAGCGATAGAGAGAGACAGAGACAGAAACAGATAGAGAGTAATATGGAAAGATATAGGTGTTGGTGTTGTGGGAGGTTGGAAGTTAATACATTGTGGGTTTATTTGGTTTTATTTCTGGTATCTGTGTGTGCTATTTTGCAATAGTTTATAACACAATGGTCGGAGTACAAAGTAATCTTCAATACACAATAAGAGGCCGGCCTAAACTGGTTGTTGGGTCAGTCAAAACTGGTTGGCGGGTCGGATCTGACATGCGGACTGTAGTTGGGCCACCTCTGATATCGATAATACTATTCATTTCAATTTGAAAATAACTTTAAATTCTATTTATTCTGTAAATGGGGTAACAATGATAATTTTCTGTAGTTTCATCTACACATTAGTTGTGGACGTTTGTAACACATACAGTTTCCACTGTTTGGGTTAATCGGCTATTAATCTTTTCAGACGGTACATGAACCACACATTCGGTCACAATGTACTGAAGTCTTGGATTCATATTTAAATTAGGTTTATCGTTACAAATTAATGTACAAATGTGTAGGTATCTTTAAAAGTGAATGTAACATCTAAAATTCAAAAACATATGAGTATATGAGATGGCAAGCCAAATTATTATTATTCAAAACATCACTCAAGAGAGCAAACAAATTCTTTTGGATCACGATGGCAGTTATTCGATATATAGTGGCAATACCATGATTACCCGATTGCGCATGTTAAACATATGACATTGTTATCTTGTACGTTAAAGCAATAAATATGTCTGATCGAGAACAATTTGATTGTTGCCATATTATTAATGCAGCTGTGTTGTATACATCGCTTATTCCCCTTAAATAAGGCATGCAATGTGACCAAAATATATGTGCGGTCAGTCTAAATAGGTGGCCGAGAGCCTTAACTCATCTAGAAGTCTGATAAATAATTCCTTTAAAATGTGCTTAGCTTATGCAACAACAATAAATAGGTCGCTCATTTCTGATACCCGGAATGATGTCAGTTTCACCATCCAGGGACGGCTGCACAAGACAGGCACCGATTGCGCTGTCTGAAGCCTCAGTATACAGCATTAGATTTCGGTCAACGTCCTTATGCGTTAACAGTGGTACTGTTGTTAGGCTATCCTTGAGATACTCAAAGGCTCTATGGCACTCTTACCCAGACGTAAACCGGGAGTACTTGTTAGTTAGCTCTATATTGGGTTCGGTAATCTGCCAGAAGTTCAGGATAAACCTTCTATAATATCCGCACATTCGTACGAATCTCCTGACTTCCCTAACGGTTCGTGGCGAGGGCAGCCCTCTAAAAGCTATTATTTTCTCCTCGTCCGTTTTGATCCCGTGTTTGTTTACAATGAACCCGAGGTATTTAGTTTCTTTCTTCAGAAACTCACTTTTACTCAATTTTAACTTCACGGAGTGTTTTGACAGTCTATCGAACACCTTGTGTACGTGTTTCAGATGATTATCTACCGAACGAGCCGTGTGGATATATATATATATATTGTCAACATAAGCCAAGGAAAATTAATGTATTCCGCTCAGCACTTCGTCCATCAGGCTCATATATGTCCCATGTGACCCCTTTAGTCCAAACAACATTATATCCCATGCAAAACTGTCTGCATGTGTACTGAATGCGCTTTTTTTCTTGTCCTCTGGGGCATCAGAATACACCAGAACCCTGAGCGTGCGCCCAAAGTAATAACATATTCCGACATGTTAAGAGTCCTCAGAAAGTCGTCTATTAACGGAAGAGGGTAGAATATGTTGGTCGTCATCTGGCTCAAAGACCTGTGATCCCAACAGAACATGCGGATCCGATGTGTTGGTCATAATCTGGTACAAAGCCTTTTATTCACAACATAATATGTGGGGCCGATATGTTGGTCATGATCTGGCTCAAAACCCTGCATTCACAACATAACCTGCGGGTCTGATATGTTAGTTATGATCTGGCTCAGAGCCCTGTAATCCCAACTTAACCTGTGGGTTTGATATGTTGGTCGTGATCTGGCTCAAAGCTCTGTATTCACAACATAAACTGTGGGTCTAATATTTTGGTCCTGATCTGGCCCAAATACATTTAATCACAATATAATCTGAGGGTCTGAGAAATAGTTCAGTTCTGAAGTCGTTCAAAATTAGTTGAGTAGGACTCATTTCTATTGTTACATTAGCATATACAGTAAACAGCTACACTAAATGTTAACTGAGGTGTAGCCTACTGATACCGACATGCACATACAACTGAAGCTGACAATTAGTTACGCGTTTTGAATTGCTAGTCATCATTATTTTATGTGCGAAATCTCTTTATTGCATGTTTTTGCATTGCACGTTCTATGTTTAGTTGTTTTTGTCTTACATTCACTGGTCACTGCAATCTATATCCATTTGATTAATGTTCATGAGTACGTTAATTGTCTGGTGAACTTTGTTCATTTACTATATCATTTATTCTATGAACGTTACACGTGTATTATCTGCTTGATCTAAGGGAACTAGAACGCTTCATTCTTTCTATATCTACATTTAAAATAAAAATGTAGGCACTTAGTCCAGAAATGTACATGCTATAAAAAAAAATTAAAAAACATAGAAATGGAAATAATGTATTCCAAATGCAAGGCTGGATTAGTCCCATTTCCTTGTTCAGCATCAATTGAGTTATTGTTCTGAATCATCTCTTATTGTGTGTCTGATTACTTCATTATTCTGCAATCTTGATGTTTTTTTTTATTTTGGTGACACGTTTCTCAGCTTAAGTGCGGGTCCCAACTTCGTTTACAGCGGATCCTGTAAGTGCAGTGCACAGTAAGCTCTGCTCCATGTACGTCCTGAGTGTTCTATATAGCAAGGAAGTGAGTAACGTATTTATGGTGTTTTTTTTTAGGTCTGTTTATACCTCTGGGATACCATATTGTTGTTTCTACTTTATCGACAATCGATTCGTCACAACAGGTTACCTGCCCATCGATGTTTTGCCTTATCTGCAAATATTGCAGCATCATTCACCAAAAACACTCGTGGCCTATTGGAAATGTAAAGCTTTTGTGTACGTTATTTCCAGAGAGTGGTTTTTACCGAGCGTCTCTGTAGAGAAACCTGGGTCACTGCCATTTTGTCATCCAGTGACTTTATTAATTCCTGCAATAGAAACACACATAACTTGTAATTTTCATAGATAGAAACAATAATAGTTTAAATATATTTAATAAATATTATTCAGTTGTTCTGTAAGAACACATATTGTTTATTAATAAATTATGTAATTTCTTGGTTAAAGATATATTATTTTAGATAAGTGTGACTCACAATGAAAATGAAAGCCATATAGTCCTGCTTACAGATGATCTCGCCGTAGTCACAGCGCTAAAAAGCCAGAAAACACTGAGCTTAATGACTTAAGAGCAGCACTCTGCAAACTGTGCCAGCAGTCCGCACCAAAAAGGGTAGTGGTACAGTGGGTTCCATCACACTGCAAAATCCAAGGCAACGAGGAGGCAGACAGACTGGCAAAAGAAGGTGCAAGACTACCACAAACAGATACCAGTATGACGTACGAAGAGTCAAAACGGCTTATCAAAGCCAGATACATGACCAAATGGGAAACCGAACATACTGATTACACCAAAAACGATGCCTATTACCAGTTGAACCGAAGAGAGCAGGTCGTTGTCTTCAGACTTCGCACTGGCCACAATAGACTGAGGTACCACCTATTCAACAAATTGAAGATAGGGTGTACCGACGAATGCCCGTGCGGTACTGGTAAAATGATCGCTGAATATCTGCTGCAGAACTGCCCGACAAACGAGGATCAGAGAGAGCAGATGTGGCCATCACCAGTGGAACTGCAAGAAAAGCTCTATGGCAGTATCGACATCCTCAGGATGACCACCGCTTTTTTCGAAAAAATAATGGTTACTGTCTGACTGCGTACGAAGAAGAAGAAGAAGATAAGTGTGACTAAAATGAGTTAATTTGGAGTTAAAAAAATACATTCTGAGGATAGTTTTCTGATGTTTTTGTATACTGTCTACTGGGTTGTAGCCCAGCGTCATTGTATATATGTTTATGTCGGTTTTCTTGTGAACAAGTGGCATGTATTAAATCTTTACGACATGTATTGTTTACCCCGTGCTCCAACCTTATCCTTACGCCCTTCTTTCTGATGTTCTCCCCTAGACAGTTGCATGCACAACGTGAATTGCTTGAATGATCACAATGTGATGAAACCATTATATTGTCTATTACCCGATTATATATATTAAACAAAGAATTGTTTGAACTCCCCCCCCCCCCCCCATTCCAAAAATAAACGCTTTTTATTTGGTCATTCTGGTGTTTTAATGACCTTTTGTAAGCATTGCATTTTACAGGTGCCTATTTTTTGTCCAATGAGCAAGTCTGGCATTTTTTTGCACAAGGTAAGTAAAGAAAATACTATTCGTTACGTATTTACTTGGAAGAAAATCGTTGGATGTCGTAATAGTTGAGAAAGCTGGTAAGTGATCTCATTTGCTCTCTGCTCTCTCTTCTTTAAAAAGATATATCTTATAGTTTGCCGTTTTCAGAAAATACAACAACAACTTCATGAATACCTAAGTTCTTTGACATGTATGATTGTTTCATCACGTATGTTGGGGTGGATACAAATTAGCAGACTGTGAAGATCAATTCGTTCGTTCTTTCTTGCTTTGTATCTGCCTCCTGGGAATATTTTTTTCGAATAAGTGACTAAGAGAAGTGGTGAGAAATCACAACTTTGCTTGACGCATTATAAAATGGGGAACCACTCGAATATGCTTCCTGTTGTTAACTTAACTTAACGTCTTTATACTGGTTTATAAGACTATGCAGAGTCTGTATACAACCAGTTCCAATTGCATCACCTTTCTCTAGATCCTTTACGCATCCAATCTATTCTTAAATGCATTAACCGTCCCAGCCTCCACCACATCACTTGACAATGCATTCGAAGCATTCACAACTTTCTGGCTAAAAAAATGCTTCCTAATATAGAACCTGGACCTCTCCTTATTCAACTTGTAGCTGTGTCCGCTTGTTCTTGTTGGTTGTTGTATTTTTTTAAAAATGTGTTATAGTCTACTTTGTCCTTTCCTCTGATCATCTTATACACCTGTATTAAGTCACCACGAATTCGTGTCTTATCTAGACAATATAAGCCGGTTCTTTTTAATCTTTCCTCCTAACTGTAATTCTAGAATCCCACTATCAGCTTTGTCGCTTTTTAAAAAAAATTATGTCCTGCATGTTTATATCCCCTCTCGGAAAAGGACTCCACACCTGTACACAGTACTCCAATCTAGCTCTAACTAAAGCTTTATACAGTTTGACTATCACTTCCTTTATTGTATTTTTAATATTTATCTTTATCATCCCTATCTTTGCATTTCCCCTTTTTACTGCTTACCTGAACTTGCTCCCTCACCTTACATGTATGATCTATTATAACCCATAACTCCCTTTCTTTTTTAACTTTCTAATATTGCTCTCACCCATTATGTAATTATGTTCCATATTGGATCTACCCATGTGCATGACTGTACATATATCTACATTAAACTCCATTTGCCAGATTACAGACCATTCTCGAATTTTATCTAAATCCGACCTCAATATATCCACTTCTGCTTTGGATGAGACACTACTGCATGGATTCCATACCTATGTCAAAATCAGTTATATATATTAAAAATACAATTGGTCCCAAAACCGAGCCCTGTGGCACACCACTTTTGACTTCACACCACTCAGATTACTCCTTAATTATACCAACCATTTGCCTTCTTCCCGTTAACAAATTTTCAATCCATTTGCCAACTTTCATACTCATCCAATGTGATTTTAACTTTCAAAATAATCTTTGATGAGGTACTCTATCAAAGGCTTTTGCAAAATGCAGATAAATAACGTCCACTGGTTCCCTTTTATCTAACATTTTGGTAACCTCCTCTATGAAGTCTAAAAGATTTGTTAAGCATGATCTTCCTCTAGTAAACCCATGATGACTATTTCTAATTATATTCAATTGATCTAATTGCATTACAATGTTTTCTTTGATTATTGACACTAAAACTTTCAACCCCTCCAATTTAAAAAAAAATAATTTCCTCTGTAATACAGAATGATCCTAATCTTGCTGTATCCATGTCTCTTTGAAAAAATATCAACAGACTCTGGGATCTTTGAGAACTCCTCTTTTGTGTACACTGTGCCAAAGTATTGATTAAGTAGATTTGCTGCCTCTTTTATTTCACTATTTTGTTTTTCCTGTGCTGTCTACGAGATGGCCTACTTTGTCCTTTGATCTCTGTTTATTTCTAACATAAGAGAAGAAGCTTTTACTATCAGTCTTGATCCTCTGAGCAAGTTTATTTTCGAAGTCTATTTTTGCTGTTTTATTCGCATTTTGAGATTTGGAATTGCTTGTCCAAATATTTTACATATGTTTCTTTTGAGTTACCTGCCTCTATATATTTTCCCCATGCTTTATTTTTAGCTCTTCTACATTTTACTACAATTTCAGTTATCCACTTTTTACGCTTTGTGGTTTACCACTCTATATGGAACACATTCCTCCTTTAGCGTTTCGAGAACTGTTTTAAAACTCTCCCACTATTGTTCAACATCTGTTCCTCCGACAATATCTTCCCAGATTATGTGGTTCGCTGCCTCTTTCATCCTATTAACATCTGTCTTAGAGTAGTCATATGTTCACGTGTTTATGTTTACTTCTTTCCCTGCAATAAGCTGCCATCGGATGATTTGATTGTCACTTGAGCCAAACAGTTCCCCAACGGTAACGTTTTCAATCATATTTTCCTCTGTAGTAAAAACTAGGTCGAGCGTGTTTTTGCCGCTGGTGGCTGCTTCTACGTGTTGAATTTTTAAAAAAAATGCAGTTATGCACTTAACAAAGGGTTTTGACTCTACAAGTGCTTCTGCGATATCCCATTGTATTTATAGAAAGTTGAAATCCCCCATTAATATTAATTTCCTATCACTTGCCTTTACTATGCTACTAATCAGCTCATCAGCTTCCTCCTTTTGACTTGATATACATCTATAGCATACTCCAATCACTGTTTTTTCACCCAAACTTTCCATTTCACCCCATACACTTTCATTTTTGTTACCACATGATAAATCATCTCTGCTCGTTATATTAATACAATCTTTACAGTATAATAAAACACCACCCTCTTAGCCTTGTCTCCAACTACCCTATCTTTCCTTAATATTGTAAATCCCTCTATTTCAAGTTTCTCATTTGCAATGTCATCATATACCCATGATTCTTTTAACGCTATTATTTCTGATTTTTCTTCTTCTACATACTCTTCTTCTTATGTATTTACTATGCTTCTCACATTTGCATAACAACATTTTAGTTTGCAATTGTGTTGTTTTTCCACTTTTTGCTTTTGCTGCATCATTTTAATGTTTGCTTTTCCACTACTTAATTCTCAGTTCTCTGACCCAAACTCTCCCTTTTGACTACATTCTCTATAGCACCATTTTGTAGTCATATCTTTAGTCTCAAACTTTGTGTGCAACTGTGTTTACTGGACGGAGGGTGTGTTGTCCAAGGTCCATGTGGGATCCAGAGAGGGAACCATGTACTCCGCTGCCTTGCGAGGAGGGAGAGTTTTATGAGTACTCCTTATCGTTTGTGTCGGTGTGATATTTTTGAATGTCTTTGCAGTGCCGAGTACCGTGTGGATTTTTCTAATCTTTCTTATTCCACCTCTTCTTCCCCTTTCGGTTTTTGGCTTCCTTGTCCTTCTATTTTGTGCGGACAAGTTGTTTTTTTTTGGAGGATGTTGTGTTCCCGCAGATGTTTGAGTAGTTTGTTTGTGCATAATGATATTGCGATTCGTAGCCCTACGAGATGGGTTCTTGAATATGTTACGGTTTTTACGGCTGCTGTTAAATCGTTTTCTCCCGCTGGTCTGTTTATGGCAGGGTCGTTATGCGTCATGCACCGATGCTTTTCTGAGCGTAAACATGACCCAGATCCCCTTGCGTGGGTAGCTGTGATCCTTTAGTGACTTGGGAAATCGGAAATGCACTTTCCACGTTCCTAAGCACAGGTCGGAAACACAGGCACAGGTAATTTTCACATTGGTATCTAAATTATGCACAATTATATCCGAGAATCACGAGAATATCGCGGGATAATCCTGGTAAACACACATAAATCACTCTGACATTGGGAGCAACACAATTCAGCAGCCTGTAATGTACTTAAACCGGAACTTATGTTCATACTACATTCCCGCTTTCAAGATAAATGGTCATGCTATTACAAAAGAAAGAACCTGCAAATTCATAATCTGCCAGCATCTCCTGTCATTTACTTCTTGTTAGTCTACCGAACTCATGTCATGATTTTTAAATATCAGAATGTTGTGAATATCGTCTTCTATAGACCGTTCACATATTTGACTCAATGTAAACATTGCGTAGATGCAGCTATTTTCTTTCCTGAATTTCAACTGTGCATTTCCAATTCGAGGTTCCAGAATCAGTCTTGCCAGTCTTTCCATTATCGTTGTATATCTTGCGTATGTGGCTTTGAAGAGAGATTCACTTTACGTTCCAACCACTCGCTTGTATCTTTATTTTTTTTTCTTCAGAAATGAACGTTAATCGTTTGCTGCTAATCGATCGAAATCTTTCTAGACTTACAGACCACATTAAATATTCTGATCGCCAGCTAAGTGCAGTTGTTCTGCAGGGTAGTAGCATTTATGTTGTGATACAATGAATGACTGCTGTTTTATGTTCCTCGCTATCCTAAAAGATACACATAGTTTTGAGCCGCGCTTTGTTTCATTTTCCATCTGGTGCTGTGGAGGTTCACACTGTCTTAGGTTTAGCAGCTCGCTAGAGTATTCTCTCGATACGTTTCTTATGCATTGGCTGTTGTTAAGCGGTTCCTTGATCTCACTGTTGATAATCGATGGAATAAAGTATTCCTTTCTCACTCTCATAACATGTTTGCATTGGTAACAATGTATAGATGGTGCAGTACATATGGTTGCTATTTATTCTCCATAGTTTGTACAAGAATCACATTTTGTACATGCTCTATGTTCTGTACATGAATAATATTTTGTACATGGATCATATTTTGCAGTGATCACAGTTTTCATGTTTGTTTTGCTGTTTGTTTTGCAGCTTGTCTGTAAGCTTTGTGATCGTCCTTGGTTTTTTTCTGTCATATATTTCAACATTAAATTATTTGCTTCAATATATTTTGTCAATTCTCCATTATCCCATCTCGTGTGTCTTGTCAGTTTGCCGATATGTCTGAGACAACATTTATTATGTACTATATGGCAATGATAGTTTCCCAAAATTCCAACTCCCATTTTATGATGTCTGCATCTTTTAGAGTGTTATAAGAGGCTTTGAACTCTCCATCTACTTGTCTCAATTGTATATGTCGTTATGTGTCTCTATATTATTTATATATGTGTACTTGTCGTATATGGTTTGTCCAAGTTGTTTTTTTTATCCAAAGCATTACATTGCTATAGTAAGAGTCGATTAGAGCATTGTGTATCACTTTGTAATCTCTTGAATGCTCCATTGTTCTTCCTTTATTTGTTAGTATGGCGTCTAGTTGGAACGCCCGGCTTGTGTTATTCCGACTAAATAACCTGAGTAATTGACATCTACAGTACTGAAATGAAGAGTTACTAAAAACTAGGTGACGTTTCGCAGAAATGTTGAGAATTTGCCCGTAAAATGTTCTTGTTAGCTTCCGAGCCTTACATCGTCTACTTTGTTGCACTTTACATTAACTGTTCATCACTATAGAAAACACATCCTGTTATCTGCAACTCCGTGAATGTCCAATACATGCACACTGTCTTGGACAGGTTTGTGTAAAGCATGTAACCATTCTGGACACTAAGTCTGATTTTGAATTTTAAAAAAAAAATAAAAAATAAAATGCTGGTTTCAAAAATCTAACAATGATAGCAAATGTTTGTTTACTTGACAATGCAAAATAGAATAACTGAGGGTCGAATTGGCAGCAAACAAGTATGTTCGAAATCGATTGAAAACTATTTTGCTGAAATTGAAATGTCCAAAATTGATGTGTTCATTCCATGCTGTTTAAAACAGCGACAATGTCCCAATGTCGACGTGGTTACATCGACAGTCTAATTCTAGAGCAACCTCAATTGTTTCCTGTCTACACATGCAGCCCCAATCCATAACATATGCACATGTCCCATCGTTATCCTGGTTCTCCTTAGTTTGTCCAGAACTACCAAGGGTGTTGGTAGAACGTGGTGACATTCTACACGTCACATTATGTTTATTTACGACTCTCCTTGCGAGATACCTGGTGTAAATGTATCACGGAGTGAGTATTACATCCTTACTGAGGAGCGCTAGGTCCTTTTTAGAATTTTGGGCTTTGGTGGAAAGTGGAACGAGCTAGGACGCTATATCTTTCTGAGTGGCTCCAAACTATCCCGACTTTCTTTCAGCAATTCCTTACTAATTTTATTTTTTTCCGTGTATTTTTTTAATGAACATATGTGTTAGCCATTATCTACATCAATATAATATGAAATGTGCTACAAAGATATCCACTAAAAGTGGAGAGTGTGGATGTGAGGATACTTGTCAAATAATGTGTGTCAGAATTGTTGTTTTTTAGAACGAACAAACAGTTCATTCGTGTTAAACAGCCTGATCGTATTCTCCACGGACAATGATGGCAAGTCCCATCTAGCTCTTACATGACATTTTTTCAGTGTTTCTAAATTTCAATTAACCTTCATTGGTACGAGAAGTAACTGTTTTATTTACGTTTTAAATGTAAAAGTTGGGACGTTCATTGTGTGAACATTGAAAGATGGAAAACATGTGTCATCTTTCAAGTCAGTTTATCACCAAAATGTGTAGCGAGTCTAGGACTTCAAGATTGTCTAATAGTAGGTTGTTTGTATATGTATAAAATGCTAGGGAGGTATTTACTCTAGATGAATTTAGTGACGATGATTCACACTTTTCTGATGATGAATCTGAGTTTGACATATAATATAATATTATTCAACCTACTCAGCCTACTGAATCTGATGCTGAATCTGCGTTTGACATAGAGTATATAATTATTCAACCTACTAAGCCTACTGAGTCTGAGGCTGAAGATCTGCAGTTGCTAAAAGACAAAAACGTTTGACTTCACAATCAACAGAAAAACGAAGATGCAATATTTCTAAAGCAAATTCTATGGAATATGATAGTGAATGGGTTTGAGTATCCATTACAAATCCATTACAACTGACTGAGACCCAGAACTCATTCAGATTGCTGCCATAATATGGTACCATAAGGAGACCCGCAAGTCAGTGACACATCAACTATATTTGACTGCTACAGAGAATTATTTTCTTGTATATATTATTCACATTTGGATTGCTGTTATTCTGACGTACACTAGACACATCTGCATTACGTGTCAGTGGTTATTCATGGATTGGTGACATTTTTGTTTGGGAAAAAATAGTTATTATTTTTTTTAAATTGACAATTTAGATATTAACAATTACATGACTATTTTATGTTCTCAATTACTTGCAAAAGGGATTGTTCCACGGGAAATGAAAGATGCAGGAGTGGTTCCCTTTTTCAAAAAGGGCAAAAAACCAGATTCGGCGAATTGTAGACCGGTGCGTTTAACGAGAAATGTCTGTAAAATGATGGAGTCAATAATCATAGAAAACATTGTAATGCACTTAGACAAATGTAATCTAATTTGAAATAGTCAGCATGGGTTTACTAGAGGGTGGTCATGCTTAACATCGTATTACAATTCTTGGAGGAGGTTACACACATGACAGATAAAGGAGAGCCAGTGGATGTTATCTATATAGATTTTGCAAAGGCATTTGAGAGAGTACCTTATAAAAGATTTTTTTTTGAAGTTAAAATCACATGATTAGGTGAGAAAGTTACCAAATGGATTGAGAATTGGTTAACGGGAAGAAAGCAGAGGGTGGGCATAAATAAGGAGTACTTTGAATGGTGTGTAGTGACAAGTGGAGTGCCGCATGGCTCGATTTGGGGAACAATCTTGTTCCTCGTATATATATATATATATATATATATATATATATATATATATATATATATATATATATATATATATATATATATATATATATATATATATGCATGATTTATAAATTGATATGGGATCCATGATTGCAAATGTTGCTGATGACACAAACTTTGCAGCAGTGCCTCATCTAAAGCAGAAGTTGATATGCTGAGGTCAAATTTTGAAAAAAAATCGAGAACGGTCTGTAAGCTGGTAAATGGTTTTTAATGTAGATAAATGTACATTCATCCATATGGGTACATCCAACATGGAACATAATTACAGAATGGGAGTGCACAATATGAAAAAAAGAGATAAGGAAAGTGACCTAGGGGTTATAATCGATCAAATAGGTAATGTGAGTAAGCAAGTCCAGGTAGCAGTGAAAATGGTAAATGCAATGTTAGGTATGATAAAAAGAAATATTAAACATAGGAACAGGGAAGTGATAGTCAGACTGTATAAAGCATTAGTTAGACATAGATTCGGGTACTGTGTACAGGTGTGTAATCCTTATCATAGATTGGATATAAACATGTTGGGAAAAACACAAAATAGAGCGACAAAGCTGATAGTGGGATTTCACAATTACAGTTATGTGGAAAGACTCAGAAAATCTTGCCAACAGTGTCTAGAGACCAGAATTCGTGGTGACTTAAAACAGGCTTTCAAGATGATCAGAGGAATGGATAAATTATACTATAACAAGTTTTAAAAAATACTGCCACCCACAATAACAAGAGGGCAAAGCTACATGTTGATTAAAGAGAGTTCCAGATTAGATATTAGGAAATATTTTGTTTAGTCAGATAGTGGTGAATGCTTAGAATGCATTGCCGGAGGAGATAGTGGAGGCAGGGGCAGTTAATGCATTTACGAATACATTGGATGCGCATAGCCTTTAGAGTAAAGTGATTAAATGAAACTGGTTGTATACAGACTATGCAGAGTCTCCCAAACCAGCATAAAGCCGTTACGTTAAGTTATCACCATTCATTTTTTACAAAAGCATCAACAATGATACGTAGAGAAAAAATGAAATCCATCATTAATTATTAACACAGTACCGACATACTAAACCGATGGAGGGAATACTTTAGCGAACTGCTAAACCTAAGACAGAATAAATCAGCACATCACCAGATAGAGAATGAAGCAGAGCATGGCTTATATGTTATCACAACATATATGCTACTAGCCTGCAGGACAACTGCAGCTGGCTGAGTAGCCAATATAGTTAAGGTGATTTTGATGCTGAGAACGGTACCGATAGACTGGCAGTGAGCGATCATTGTTACTATCTATGAAACGATAAACATTTGCAAGTGCGAATAGCATAGGGGAATGCAATCTCTTTTCTAAACCACATAAGCACGATACATGAACAAATACTATTAAGCATAAAAAGGGTACACACAACTGCTTGTTGAAGAGGCGGACGATCGAGCTGTGCGACAACGACTCTAAAAGCGGGAGCTGGAAACACCTGATATTGGACTAGGGGCGTACCAGAGACCATATTGGGCTAGGGGCGCACCAGAGACCATAGTGGGCTAGGGGCGTACCAGAGACCATAGTCGGCTAGGGGCGTACCAGAGACCATAGTGGGCTAAGGGCATACCAGAGACCATAGTGGGCTAGGGGCGTACCAGAGACCATAGTGGGCTAGGGGCGTACCAGAGACCATAGTGGGCTAATGGCATACCAGAGACTATAGTGGGCTAGGGGCGTACCAGAGACCATAGTGGGCTAGGGGCGTACGAGACACCATAGTGGGCTAGGGGCGTACCAGACACCATAGTGGGCTAGGGGCGTACCAGATACCATAGTTGGCACGCGGCCAGAACAACGTTCAGATACCAATGGCAAACTGCTCGATGTATATTGCCACGAAACTTATGACAGTCGAGAAAAACGAAACTCAAAGATCTGATGGTGAGGCCCTCAGGCCATACAGCTCATCGACACCAACGGGGAAAGATACCGATTTCAGAGTCAGTACAAGTAATAGAGATGACGGCCTAAAGCCTGACTGCATTACAGTGGCCTACCCTGAAATGGGACTAAAAGCAAAACTAAGAATAGTTAGGAGCCTATACCAGGGCAAATTGTTCATGATCGGAAGAGAAATGAAGAGAATCAAGATATAGATTCTTGGAGTCTCGGAGCACAGATGTGCCGATCAGGGGCACTATGCCAGCTCCTCGGGAGAAACATTCCTATTTTCTGGGATGGACAAGGGCGGAAAAAGCGGGTTCATCTTTATTCTGTCAAAAAAGACGGCACCTTCACAACTCCGTCACAATACAGTCAACGACCGAATAATTGTAAGCAGACTAAAGAAAAAGACTAGAAATTTAACAATAATTCAAGTGTATGACGAACATCAGCAGCAGACGATTGTGAAATGCATGATTTCAACACCTTGCAAGAAACGATGGAAAAAGTTGAAAAAATTGATATCTTGATCATCAATGGCTATTTAAATGAGAAAGTATAAGAGAGGAAAGAGCAAAAGAGGAGAGAAGTGTTCGAGGACCTTCCCGTTTTTGGACACAGAAATGAGCGAGGAAAAAAACTGATTGAATTCTGCACGGACAACAACTTCTCCATTGCCAACACCTTCTTCAAATAACATTCACGTAGACTATACACGTGGACCTCCCCTGATGGCAATAGCAGAACCCAAATAGACTACATTCTAGATGGAGATCAAATGTGCTGGCAACAAAAACGCTGCAAGAGCAGACTGCATACGGACCATGAATTACTGTTTGCAGTTTTCCAAACAAGACTACGTATGATCTACAAAGGTTGCCTGCCAATAGGCTTTGATGTATCAGTAATACCTACTGCATACAACATTAAAGTAGAAAACAAATTTGAGGCGTTGCTTGCGGTACAGAAAGAGATGTCATCTGAGGAGTGGTCATCGTACGCTAGGGATATTTTGACCTCGACAGCGAAATAAATTATTCCCAAGATGTCGCACAAGACACATAGCTATATAACAGAGGAAGCACATAAACAAATGAGAAGTAACGGTAATAACGCAGCATTAAAAAACTGCGCAAGAAAAGTTAGAAGAGAAATGAAAAAAGATAAAAGATAATACATAGAAGAAACGTGGAAGGATATGAAAAACCTACAGCAATAAGGCAGCGAGAGGGATGCATATAAAGCAATAGGAACACTGACAAAAGAGTTCCGTCCGGTTCCACATGTCATAAATGACAAAGAGGATAACACATTAACAGAAAACAAGGACATACTGCAAAGATGGAGAGAGTACTGCAGAACCATGTATGGAGATAGCACACAGCGCTCAGTTATAATCCTACCAAAGGAAGAAAAAGAACATGCACCAACATTGGCAGAAATTTAATATCTGAAAAAGGGAAAGTCCCAAGGATGCGATGATATCCCAGCAGAGTTAATACAATTAGGGGGGGGGCATGTGCTCGAGTCTATCTCAAGCTGTGTAAACATATATGGCACAGTGCAGAGTGGCCAGATGTATAGAAGAAATACATTTATATTCCCCTCCCAAAAAAGCAATCTGAAGCTGTGCACGAACTACCGAACTATCAGCCACGCTAGCAAAATACTCTTGCGAATCCTGTTAAGGAAGATAGAGAAAAGGTATGAATCTGAATTTCACATAGTCTAGGCATGTTATAAGAAAGACAGAGGGACCCGGGACCACATACATTTAATTTAAGAAATATATATGAACAATGTAGTTATTTTAATGTAGAATTGTACACATGTTTTATTGATTACACTAATGCCTTCCACACGGTAAAACATAAAAATCGGTTAAGAATCATGGTGGAAATGGGGTTTCCTTTGCACATAGTCCATCTCATTGAAACATTATACAAAGCCCAATAAGCCGCTGTCCGAGTATCTGGGCAAACATCGGATTGGTTTACAGTGCAAAAGAGAGTCCGGCAGGGATGTATCCTCTCACCTTATCTGTACAACATATATGCATAATGTATAATGAGAAATGTTCGAGAAGATGTGAACGTTGAAAGTTTCGACCCATTTACGATTGAGGGGTACGAGATTCCAGAGTTACGATACGTAGATGTCACAATGATACTATCAAGAAGCGCAGAAGGGCTAGAGCAGTTACTTTCAGCCGTTATTGGACATAGAAAAGACCAAAACCTGTTCATAAACTTAAATACAGCAAAGATAATGACCACCGACAAAACACAATGTCAACATACATTTACAATAGGTGGTGAGGAAATAGATCAGGTCACACATTTTGAATATATGCGCTCCAGATTTGACAACAATGGTGACTACTCAAAAGAAATCAGAAGAAGACTAGCTATGGCAATGCAGGGACTGAACAGCCTGAATAAATTATGGCAAGGCACCAACAAAATGATAAAAGTAAAAATCTTGAGAGCCTGTGTTTTTCCTGTGGCAGCTTATGTCTGTGAATCATAAACGATTATCAAAAATTATAGACAAAGAATCGAATCCTTCGAGTCAAAATGTTACAGAAAGATCCTCAGAATACCCTGGACAGAGAAAAACACAAATGCAGACATTCGACAATAGTTTACCATAGAGGAGAACGGGTTTATCAATTCCATTTTGGCTAGAAAATGGAAGTATTTTCGCCACATCAAGAGACACAGTGGTCTTGCGAGAACGGTGATGGAAGGTATGGTGCCAGACAAAAGAGGACGGGGTAGACCAAGAAGACGATGGCATCAAGAAATCCAGGAATGCCTGAGTATGACTGTGGCGGAGGCTGGTGTTTTGGAAAGGGAACGAGTTTCTTTCAGACAGACTGTGATAGGAGCAACGTTCGAAAAAGGACATGCTACATGATGGTGACTTTATATTCATGTAAATGTGGAAGTAATGATGCAGGGGCAAGAATATCGATATGTATGATCTGTTTTTACTGAAGACGGAAATATAAGCTAGACAGATAGGACTAGACTACATAGGGGACATTTTACGACTTACCATATGTCTCACATACTAAGCCACCCCAATATTTCTCTCTAAGCAAAACAGCATATAACAAATAGTATATTTATCTCAACCATGTACTACCTATGTCCAACATTAGCATTGATTAGGCCACAGGAACGAAAAATGGCCACCTGCGAAATTCAGTGCTTACGAAATGTCACTAAAAACACCAAAGAGAATCACAAATATTCGACATGGGTTTCGAACAATTTCCATCCCACATTACTTCTATCTACATAAAATGAAAGAGTTTGACATCATTGGGAGAATGCAACCAAAACACATTATTCATATAACCTTCTACAGAAGAACATAAAGAAAGAGGGCAACAGGTAGACCGAGGAAAAGGTGGACAGATGGTGTAAACGAAACCTGCCGTAAGTTGGGGAGAAGTGCCACGAAAGAAGCGATAGTGGAAAAACAAATACATTTCACTTTACTGGGCAACAACTCACTAGAAAGTAAGGCAATTCAAGAAGAATTATCTCAAAATATATTTCCAAAATGTTTCAATTGTTGTCACACTTTTATAATAATATTCATTACATTTTTAAAAGTATTTACGTAAGCATTGAATAAACATTTTTTGTAATTAATGACTCTTAGAAATAGATTTATTAAATATATGTAAAAGAATGCTTTGTTTTATAATTATGATAATGACACTAACAAATATTATTTGCTTTGCGGAATAGTTCAATACCCAGATATACATGGGAGATGAAGTAGAACAAGAAAGGAATAAATGGTTGTTAAACATTGAAATGGAATTGATCCTACCATAATTTGCGAATATTGTTTTCCTTATAAGTCTGTGACAGTGTTTTACCATTGTGTTTTTATATTATGTGCATTTCTGGACTAGCTACCCAATATAAAATAGAAAAAGCAATGCAAAAACATGCAGTTAAGAGTACGCACATACACTATTGATGGCCAGCAGTGAGGATAGCCTAAAGTATGTTTGTTATCAGATGTATATGTATGTTAGTTTCAGTCTGCTACAAATCATTAAACATTGCGTAGGTGAAAATATAATGGAGACCAACTTAACTTATTCGAAATGATTTCCGAGTTGAAATAAACGCAGATGTCTAGATGAGTTAGTCTCGACCGCATAATGAGACTGTCTCATCGTTCAGATTTTGTCACATTGCATTTACTGTATCAGGGAAGTCCACGATACATATATATTTTTTTTTTATAACATAAAAATAACTAGCATGATGGAATATCAATATTCAAAACAATATTAGCCATAAATATTTACTTCTTTCACTTGCATGCAATAGGACTATGCCACATATCTAAAATGTGTTAACTGGTTAGTAGACACCTAAAAAAATACTTGACATAATCGCCAGTTTGTTACAATTGGATGTGTCTAAGCTATGAAATGATGTTTTAAATATGACTCGCTTTTGCATATCCATTACATTTACATCTTAGTCATTGACATTCAAACTGTCCATTCACTTTTAAAGATACGTAAACAAAGTTACATTAATTAGTGCAGAGAAACACCATGCAATTCTTATTCCAAGATTCCATGATATGTTGGCCAAATGTATGATTTATGGACCTTCTGACATGCGTATTATCGTGTAGATCCAACTACAGAAACAATTGTTACCTAATTTACATAACAATAATAATTTAAATTGCTGTTCCAATTAAAACGTTACGTTTTTAACGATATGATTGTGGTCTTTAATTAATTCCTCACTTTATTTGCATTTCATTCGTTCTATGTAGTTGATGAATTTAACTATTTTTTCTGAATCAGTTGCCCAGAAAATAGATTTTTTACAAAGAGTCATGGAAACATTGTGATTAATATCAATCCGTATTGCAGAGGAAATGGTTTCAACGAAATTGAAAGAGTTGAAAGAGGATAAATATTCAAGTCAAAATCGTATCCATCCACAATTTCTTTTTTGAAATTAGGGACCTGCTAGCAAAATCATTGGCTGTCACATTCTCAATCATTAGCAAAATGTATTGTTCCAGGGGATTGGAACGTATTCAAAATCGGGCAACCAATCAGATCCAGTAGATTATAGACCTGTAAGTTTAACGAGCATAGTATGCCAATTGTTAGAGTCAATAATAAAAAAAACAGAAACAGTATGATGCATTAAGATACGTTTGATCTAATCATAAATAGTCATTCTGGGTTTACTTGAGACAGATCTTGCTTAACAAAGCTATTATAATTCATGGAGGGGGTTAATATAATGATATATACAGGGGACTCAGTAGACGTTACTTATGCATATTTTGCAGAGGCCTTTGTTATCTTTCATAAACAACATTATTTACAATGTCAACATTGCGTGGAAAAGGTGGGGAAGTTGCCACATTCAATGACAATTGGTTAACGGTAGAAGACGTAGAGTGAGCACACATAAAGAGTACTCTGAGTGTAGGACATATTTTGGTATTTATATAAATAAACATTTCGGACATTGATATGGGATCCATTGTTACAACATTCGTAAATTACCCAAAGATATGCATAAGTGTTTCATCTAAAGCAGAAGTGGCTCATCTGAAGCAGACGTGTATCATCTATAACATAAGTGTATCAGATAAAGCACAGTTTACTGATCTAAAGCAGAAATGTCTCAGCCAAAGCAAAAGTGACTCAACTTAACCAGAAGTGTTCCATCTAAAGCAGAAAAACGTGTCTCATCTAAAGCAGACGTGTATATTTAGTTCAGGTTTACACACCATTCGCGAATGGGTTGCGTGCTCAGAAATGGGATTTAATGTAGATAAATGTACATTCATTAACATGGGTAAATCGAATATTACACAAATTTACAGAATGAACAAGAACAATATTAGTAAATTAGAAAAGAAAGGGACCTAGATGTAATAACAGGCATTACAGGTAATTTGAGTGAACAAGTTCAAGTAGCAGTGGGAAAATAAAATGCAATGTTAGGTATAATACAATGAAATACTAAACAAAAGAATAAGGAACTATTGTCAAACTGTATGAAGCATTAATTAAACCTAGATTAGAGTACTATGTGCAGGTGTAGTCCTTACTGTAGATAATATATGAAGTTGTTGGAAAGGATACATGGAAGAGTGATACATCTGGTAGTGGGATTTCATAATTACAATTGTGAGAAAAGACCCAGAAAAAACGGTCTACACTTTCTTTATTAGAAAAGAGAGGAATTCAATGTCGCAGATTAATTAGATTATCAACTGTAAGGGTAAAGACGATTTTTGAGTTTTTTTAAATTTTAAAATAACTACCAACAAGAATAAGAGAGCACAGTTACTGATTAACTAAGGAACTAGGGTTATGTTTAGAAAATATTTGCTTAGACAGAGAGTGGCGAATGCTTGAAATGCATAGTCACAGAAATCAGTGGGGGCATTGACAAGAAATTCATTTTAGAGCAAGAACATGTTTAAGAAACTGGTTTTATGCAGTCTCTGTAAAGTCGTCTAAACCGGTATGAATACGATAGGTGAAGTTACAATATTAGTTTCAAATGAAAATTTACACCTGATATTGCAATGGAAAATGCAATTTTGGAATTTCTAAATGGTCATGTAAATGTCAAATAAAATGGCAGTGTTGTCTGTGACACATTTTTTCTCATATTTTCATTTATGAATTTACTCCAACAAGATTCAATGATAATTGCTTACTATTTGTTGAATGTTTAGTAGTCACTGAGTTTAGATTCAATTTTTCATAACATAAAATGAGAAAACATTCGGTGTTTTTATTTTTATTATTTGTATTGCATAATTCCATTTCTCCTCTGTCAATCACAAACTTGTGCAATTTTACAATAATCTGCGTTATTGACAATAACTAATCGTTAATTGTTCAATTACTGTCATTTCTTACATTGTATACATCATAAATGATAAACAGAGCTAAAGATGCAGTAGGGAAAAGAAAAGCTTACAACAACCAGTGACTCATAGATTTCAAAAAAAGAATACTACAAAAGTCAAGGATGCTTTATTTTCGTGACATGAATTTACGGATATCAACATAAATAAGTCTACCACAAAACATACAGGTCTTTAAATACAAAGTCATGTCCCTCTATTGCATTCTTAAATAGCTTATAAAGATGTAGTTTTAATTGAACGTCAACTTACGTCTGCTTGCTTTAGTGTACAGGACATGTGTCCATATTTTCATAATGAACACTTGCTAAACAAAACGAAACAGCTAAAAAACGGTAATCCGGTATATATTTATGTTTCTTTGTGCAATATTTCATTTTTTAATTTTTTTTTATGGACGGTAACATCACAGGTGCGAGGTGTTTACACATCTAGTTCTCATCACATTCATCATCTATTTCATCAGTTCTGAAACGGGTTGTAACGTTGTCTGAGCGTGTCTCTTCATTTCGCTATCAACAACAAAAACAACAACTACAACAACAAGTGTTTGCCCCTTACAATATTCGGCAGAAGATATTCATGCGACATATTGTGCCCTAGAAAACGAAATCTATGTTCTTGTTTCATTTGCAAAATATGTCTTTGTTCTCCCACCCTGGTCATTAAATTGTCATTTTATATCCCTTCTGTCCAGTACAATTTTGGAACCTTGCAGTTTCAACACATTTCAAGCTGTTTCAAGCTGTATTTTTACATTTTTGAACCCATGTTTAAGACTACGACTACGACCATGTTTCATTCAGACCACGACTTCGACCATGTTTCAGACGAAGACTACGACCATGTCTCAGACTACGACTACAAATGTGTCTCAGATTACGAATACAAATATGTTTCAGAGTACAGCTACGAATATGTTTCAGAGCACGACTACGACCATGTTTCAGACTACGACTACGGCCACGTTTCAGATTACGACCACATTTCAGACCCCGACTACGACAATGTTTCAGTCCACGACTACGACCATGTTTTAGACTACGACTACGACTAAGTTTCAAACCACGACTACGACCATGTTTCAGTCTATTCTGTTCTGCATATTTATATTATGTAAGGCTAGCAACTTATGTTTTTCTTTATCAGTAAATAGTATCAATGCAATCCGTTATTCATAATTTCGATCTCTTTTAGGTCATCTTCTGTAATGTTTTAAAGTTTAACGCTTAAAGAACGCCTGCAAAATGGCAAACACTGGTTTTTTTTGCAGTCTCTTAACTGTGGTATAACGGTAACATGCATATGACTGAGGTCTTTTAATAAAGTAGGCCCTTCTAGTTCTGTGTAATGTAATGTGCATCTTCGTGTAGCTGTCTTGTCGTACCCACTTATGCCGGAACGCGACGCGAGGAGCCGAAGTTTTATGTCCAGAGCCAGACGCATTGCTCAAATAGTGGTCGCTCCATAACGATTTAGAATATCATCATTATGTCTTATCCATCTACTTTTCAGTTGGCCACGGTTTCGAAAACCCGAACGACATGCGTTATAGTCGAATATAGGTAGTCGGTCTGTTTACATTCTTATTAGGTGGCTGAACCACTTGATTCTCTCCTGGTCAATATATTCAGTGGAATGTCTTGGTTTAACTACTCTTCTCACATCTTTATTGGACTTTCTGTCTCTCTGAGTTGTGTTGATTGTTTCCCGGATGCATCTCATCTCACTTGTCGTGGTCTTTCTCTCTAGAGATTTGGTTAAAAGCCACGTTTGACAATGGCAACAAAGTGTTGACATTACTATATTATTGATCAATGTTCTTTTTGTGGGCATGTTTATGTTAGGGTGTTTGAATAATTGTGACAGCTGGTATGCAATCGCATTTCTTTTTTACATTTGATCTCAATATCTCTATATAAACCTCCATCCTGTGTGAAAACACTGCCCAATAACTTAAACTCCTCCACGTGTTTGATCTTGGCTCCGGTTACCATACTGTTCATGTTTTCAGGCGATCTGCATTGTGTCTGTTTTTGATGTGTTGAAGTTCATACTGTGTCATTCACACTCAGAGTTGAGCGCAGTCAGATGTTGTTGCAGATCGTCTTTACAATCATGTAGTCCCCATTGATCATCTACAAAAGGGAGTTCATTTAACTGATCAGCCTCTGACCTTTTTTCCTCTATAAATCCTGACAAATGCTCCAGTTTTACATCCACCGTTATCATGTTCATACATGTGTTGAAGAGTAATGGCTACAACACCCACCATTGTTTCACCCTGGTTATCTCAATTGTTTCGGTCGGGCCGACGTACTAGGCCCAGAAAAAACACATATGGCCATCACCAGTGGCAACATTAGACACGCTCTTTGGCAGTGTCGACAGCCTCATGATGACAGCTGCTTTCTTCGAGCAAATACAAGTTGACGTCTGATAGCGTACGAAGAAGAAGAAGAAGAAGAAGAAGAAGAAGAAGAAAAAGAAGAGGAAGAAAAAGAAGAAGAAGAAGAAGAAGAAGAATGTCGGGCCATCTGTAGCTCTAACTATACTTTGGCACTATTTGTGTAGTGCTCTAATATTCTCAAAGAGCTGCCGCTGTACTCTGTACTGGTCTACCATTGCCAATATTGTATGAATATCTACTATATGGAAAGCATGTTTTAATCTATGAAAGTAACGTTGAATTTTCTATCGTAATCGATGTTAGTTTCGCTTTGTTGTCTCAATTTGAATTAAGCGTCTGAGTAGATCCTACCGAAGTCAGAAGCTACATTGAGCCTCCCCCCCCCCCACCCCCGCGCTGTGGGTTGAGGATCAGCCGAATTCTCTGCTCCAGCATTTTCGTCTGCTAAACATTTGGCAAGAAAGCACGTCTTTGGAATTTAAATATTGCATAATATCCTCTAACGACTAACATGCCTTTCTCCATGGCTACCGTTCTTAGTATGCAGAAAAAGGCATGTGCCAACTTGTGTGAATAATTGTGACAATGAAAATAAAAAGTATAGGTTGTTCAGGTTATGGCTTACAATGATATAAATTACAGAAGTGTCGAACATAACGATAATCTTTAGTAACACACATTTTCTTTTTAACAGTTTTAATATATTAGATTCGGCAATCAGTTTCTCATTTGATTCAACCTCTGAATTGCTCTAGCCATTCTCCGTCCCACTTCACACCATCAATCTGCACGGTTGCTTATAATTGAGTCGAGGTACTCAAAACGTGTGACTATCTCAATGTCCTGTTGTTCTAGAATAACTTTAGGTTTGGTCCATGTCTTGTCTGGGCTCAATATTTTAGTTTAACTTATATTCATGTATGGATATTAGTTATCTCTGTGTTGTTTTACCGACATGGTAATCAGTTCCAGTTCCGCAGCAATCTTTAAGAGAACAACTGTAGCACATGCTTATCTGAACACTGGTCTCTTGATCCCACCGATTTTTAGCGGCTGTAACGTGTCATTATTTACATTGTGTGTGATGCTCCTAATTATAAGATTCATCATATAGATTGGATATATAAGGGGAGAGTATGCATCTTTGTCTTACATCTTTTGATCTCTGAACCAGCCTGAGGTTTGGCTGTCTAGTCTGACCGCTGCTTGTTGTTTCTTGTATAATAATTAGATCAAGTGAATCAAGTCTGTTAGAAACACCATGTCTCGTTATATGTTCCATAACTCTTGGTGTTGTACACAATCCTGAGCATAATAAATATTCTTTCACAATACACGAATGAAAAATATTTGTGAATATGACCATTCCTGCGATCGACAATCAATCGAATTGTTTTAAAACAATGACAGCTGCGTACTTTAAAATTGTGAAGAAGAAATGGTTAAGTAAGTACACATATGATATAATAATACACAGAAGGAAGAAATCAAAATTAAACCTCCATACAAAGGAATTAGCTGTTGCATTTGCGTCGTTCAATACGATTTCTGACTCACTAAACGGACTAGTCAAACCGTCTGCTTGCAGATACAAATAAACAGTGCATCAATGACATGACAATGTCACCTCAAACTACGTGGAATTCAAGCTCTAGATGATGCCTACTACAGATGACAAGACATATCTGTGAAAGAGAAACTGTCACGAATATCCCATTCAGAAATACGTTTGAGGCTCTCCATATTTCCGGAAAAGAACAAATGGGGTGTTGGGAAAAAAACATTTGATAGCGCTTCTGAGAATGCCGCAACCACCGGCAACCCTTGACCTGGTCAATAAAACAGTCATAACAACGGTTCACGTATCTAGGGATGAGGTTACACTTGAGGAGATAACGCTGACCATTGGAAAACTCCACAACTTGAAGCAGCTGGCAACTACCGATAAACATAAGAAATAATAAAAGCAGACAATGATGATGATCTGAAAAACTTGATACCCATCATAAATGACGTGTAGGATGACGTAAAATCATTCCCATAATTAAACTATGGTTTTCTGGTTAAAATACCGACGAGAGACGACTTCTCGGGTTTGTGATAATTATCGAGGCATTATGTTTCTATCAGAGCCTGGAAAAGCCGTTTGCGGTGTGAAGTAAAAACGCAAGGACAAGTTAGGCATAATATTTCGAGATGGACAATCTGGTTTTACACCAGATCTTGTATCGACCAACTATTTCACGCTTAGAACAATTATCGAGTTATCCGCATGGACACAATTTCCACTGTCCATTAAATGTATTGATTTTAAAAAAGCTATTGATAGTTTACATTGACCGACACTTTGAACACTACTCTCCATCTAAGGAGACCATTAAAGTACATGCACAACATTGCAGTTCTTTGCCTTCATTCCAAATACTGTTATTGGACCTCTACGAGCAGAACTGATTGGTTTCGAATATTTACTGTAGTGAGCCAAGGTTCTATACTGCTACCTCAGCTATTTAGCAAAGATATGGTTAGGTATTTCTTCTTCTTCTTTTTCTCCGTACGCTGTCAGACGTCAACCTGTATATTTTCGAAAAAAACAGCGATCACCCTGAGGTTGTCGACACTGTCATAGAGCGTGTCTAGTGTTGCAACTGGTGATGGACACATGTGCTTTCTCTGGTCCTCGTATTTCGGGCAGTTTTGCAGCAGATGTTCAGCGGTCATTTTTCCGGTACCACAAGTGCATTCGTCAGTGCCACCTATCTTCATTGTATTGAATAGATGGCACCTCAGTCTGTTGTGGCCTGTACAGAGTATGAAGACCACGTCCTGCTCTCTTCTGTTCAACTGGTAATATGCATCGCTTTTTGTGTAGCCAGTATGTTCTGTTTCCCATTTGGTCATGTATCTAGCTCTAATAAACCTTTTTAGACTCTTCGTAGGTCACACTAGAATCTGGTTGTGGTAATTTTGCACCTTCTTTTGCCAGTCTGTCTGCCTACTCGTTGCATTTGATGTTACAATGGGATGGAACCCACTGTACCACTACTCTTTTTGGTGCGGTCTGCTGGCATAGTTGACAGAGTACTGCTCTTAAATCATTAAGTTCAGTATTTTTCTGGCTTGTTAGTGTCATTTGCGCACCTTCATTGAAATCGCCATCCATTTATATGCTGCGCTGCATGGTGCTGGCTGGTAGTTGACCTCAGTTTTTGTTTCTAATGACCAAGTCAATGTTGCTATAACCAGCAGAGAACTGGTCCATATCCGATTACATATTCCATTATTAGAAACGGTTCATGGCCCAGTGATCCACAAACACGAGTTTCACGCCACCTTGTTCGTGGCATTCAGGCTATGAGTAGTGAATAGAATACCATCCATGGATAACTTCTTGGTGTGGACTACTCGGTATCCTTCAAGACGTCCGTCAGAATAGAGTAAAACATCATGATGAACAGGGTCGGGGACAAATACACGCCTTTTGTTCACGCTATTGTTGACCTCGAGTGATAAATATGTCTCGCCATTGTCAACAGCACGTGCGCACGTGCCCTTGTAGAGCTGATTTATCTGGGTTACACATAAGCCAGAATAAAGTCATGTCACATGATTTAGCATAACTAACCTTTACTGACCACAATAACTTACAAGCACATATAGTTTAATGACAAATATAAACAACTTACTCCTGTCAAGCACATAAATTCTAAACCATGTGAACGGTAGTTTTCTTTGCAGCAACACTTCAACGGAAAAGGCATTCCTATTGGTGTTGCAAGTATTTTCATTTTTGTCACTTAAATATGCAGCCATTAATGGACTTCGTTCAGTGGAGACCAAATCAACTGAAACAAAAACATTCATTGATAAGTTATTATGTAAATAACATTGAATAGTCAGGTATCATATCAAAATGAGTGCACATCAATCTAGTGTCGTTGTTAAATCAATATACGACAGCCTGGTCGCACTGGTGGATACATTCTTGCCCCTCTTGCTCTCACTGCTAAATCAAAGGACGGGTGTCAAGTCTCACTGTTATATCAATATACGGATGTCAAGTCTCACTGTTATATCAATAGACGGATGTCAAGTCTCACTGTTAAATCAATGGACGGCGATCAGTATCACTGTTCAATCAAAACGCGATAATCTAGTTGCATTATTCAATCAATGCATGCCCATCTTGTCTGACTGGTAAATCAATGTACGATCATCTAGTCTTACGACTAAATCAATGCATGGTCGTCTAGTATTATGTCTAAATCAATGTACGGTCGTCTAGCCTTACTACTAAATCAATGCTTGGCCATCTAATCTTACGACTGGACCGATGTATGGTCGTCTAGTATTATAACTAGACCAATGTATGGTCGTCTAGTCTTACGACACAATCAATGCATGGTCGTCTAGTAATTCGACTAAATCAATGCAAGACATTACCGGCAAACTGCTAAATCACTTCACGGCAGCCATCTTTCATCGTCAAATTAATGTACATCCTCTATGAATATGCTAAATCAATGCACTACTTTATGTTATCACTGCTAAATCAATGCACTACCTTCTACTGTCACTGCTAAATCAATTATAAATTAGGGATGTGATCCATGTAGAAAGATAAACCCCATGTGTAACAAGTGAATAACTAGATTTATAGTTAAATGTACAAAAGCAAAAAAATTAAACCATGGGTGGATATTTATAGAGGCAAATACATGGACGGAAACAGATTACTAACATGTGGACAACAAAACATAGCTCATGAAGTGAATAGAGCAGTGAAAACAAGAATTCGGGGGAAAAAAGAGTGTTTAATTAAAGGATCAAGACTGATAGGAATAGCTAATTGTCTGATGTTAAAAATAAGAAGAACAGAAGACAAAGAAGACACAATCAGTACATTGGCATCGTGATCTTGATGACCCGTTCCTCAACGTAGTTACGGGTTCCAACTTCGACTCCAGCGGACCCTGTCTTGGGCAACGGAAGTACAGTACGTCGTAAGTGCTCCTCTAGACGCATATTGGATGTTGCAGCGTTCTGCAAGGAAGTCTTATCAGCGAATTGGAGGTCTTACCCGCAGTCTCTTCTTCCCTCGGGGGTATCTGATTGCTGTCGCTGTGCTCCATCGACCATCGTTTTGTAGCAACACGTGACCTGCCCATCTATGTTTTGCATTTTCAGCATTCATTACCACATCCTTCACCATTACAATCGTCTTGTGTCAGAATTGTGGAGAACTTGCAAAGGCTGGTTCTGCAGAGGGATTCCAACCAAGCGTCTCTACAAAGAGGCCTGTGTCGCTTTCACTTTGTCTGCACATGATTTTATTAGTGGCCACGTCTGGGCGCAGTAGCACGTGACAAGGAGTACAGTGAAATTGAAGAGGTAGGCTCGAAGATCTTGATCATGACAAACGTCAAGGACTATGTTAATAGACGAGAAAACTGCGCAACCCACGCGCGACGTCTCGTGAGTTCAGGTTCCAGGTTATTCTCTATATTGAGAAAACGTCCAAGATAAATTTACTGGTTGACATCCATTAATCGTACCAAGGAAAACTGGAACACAAGTGACGAAGCGATTTCGTAACACTTTTGTTTCTTGCCCTCAGCATCGAGTATCTTCATTATTTAGTTGACTTCTGCTGTAGACTCTATGACGAGCACCATTGGCAAATGGAAGGTGATTGAGGCGCCCGCTGTCAATAAGGATACCAAATGTGTACCAGTTGTATTGTCTAATGACTGATTCCAAACATGCAGAGTAGAGGTTCAGTGAGATAGGATCCTCATGACGGACCACGTTTTGAATTAGTACCACAATTGAATGTTTGAAGGGACAAAATGTGGTAGTGTAGTTCGTATAACTGTTTGTGAGAACTCTGAAGTAGCCAAGCTCTATCCTATTTTTTCAAACAGTGAACGTCAGACACAATTTGGTTCTACCGAACCAAAAGCCTTTTTACAGTCGATGAAGGTTATTATTAAGTTCGTCTGGAACACTCGGGCTGCCTCAATAAGGCGGCAACATGTTGACATATAGTCCATTGGGCTGTACGAACGCTGACATCCTGCCTGTTCGACTATTACGATTTTCCATATGGCTGAGGTCTGGGGCAAGGATGCATTTTGCAAACAACTTGTTTTGAAAAAGAAGACAATGTACTAACTGAGAAAAAAGTAGCGGATGTTCTAATCCAAAATTATTCAAAAACAATTAGAAACAAAATCCCAGCAGACATGAAAAGGTACATCATGAGAGAAATAAACCAAATGGAGCATTCAATGCGAGTATCTGCAGAGCATCTAATAGTAAATATCACAAAGACATAATTGGAGTCAACCATTACTCAAGAAGAGAAAAGCCCATGAGTTAACTAATGAAATGCCCTCTAACATGGGAGAAGTAGCAAAGAACAAATTCATACACCTCTTTAACACAAGCTGGAAACAAGGAACTGTCCCACGGTGTGGAAGGGGGCAACGACTATCCTCATCCGTAAACATGGGAAAGACAACATAAAGCCAGGCAGTTACACACCTTTCAGTCTACTCATCTTTGTGGGAAAAATAATAGAACGAATAGTGAACACTAGAATAACCTGGCATATGGAATCAACGAATTTATTTATCCCCCAGCAAGCAGGTTTTCATAGAAGCAGATCGACCGACGATCAGGTGACATATATTGCGCAGGACATATAAGGTGCATTTCAAGAAGAAAAAAAAAACACACTGGCAGTCTGATTGACCTAGAAAAAGCTTTTTATTAAAAATGGAAGACCGGGTTAAAACTGAAACTACTGCAAATGGGTGTAACCAACAACATGTACAAGCGGATCAGTGATTATCTAGATAACAGGACAGCAACAGTGCAACTCCAAGGGTATCTCAGCCAAAAAAAATTAAAATGGAACAAATAGTTCCACAAGGTGGAATACGTTCACCCATGCCGTTCCTCATAAATATACATTATATAATTACAAGAAACCTCTAAAAGAGTACACATTGAGCTATACCCAGATGCCATTGCAATATGTACATCCGAAGAGTCTACACCTGTAGCTAGAAACCAAATGCAGAAGGCTTTAAATAAAATAGAGACATGGACAAAAATGGCATATCGCAATAAGCGAATCCAGAACCACGTACACAATCTTCTTTGTATCTCCCAAGCCCAAAGCAATAATCATGATATCATGTTTAACATGGAAGGCGGACACGGACACTCTCAAGAAACTGTTCACATGTAATGTGAGACCAGTGATAGAATTCGGGATAGCAGCATGGTCCATAGCAAAAAAGAATAACTTTCACAAAATAAATACAAACCAAAACCTCTGAAAAATCCCTGCAGCTATGAGAACAACATCAATAAATGCAATGGAGAACATCACACTGATCGAAAGTATGGAGACGCGCATAAACCAAAAAAACACTCCAGCAGGGGGATAAATTCCAATGAATGCCTGATCACCCAATATATGACAGTATAAATCCAACGGGAAGCTGGAGATTAACGAGAAACCATTTCATAACAAAAAGACAAGAACGTACAAGAGCAGACCAAATTATAAGCCAGGCAGTGGGACATGGTTGGGACAAATACTCTCGAACAGTCTACCAGTTTCGTGATTGTCTTTTCCACGATGATGCTAACTGTCCGCTAACCGAAGGTCGTGACACAAATCCCGTCAATAATTATTGTCTGAAAAGTATCGCGCTATTACATAATATTTAAATCCCGATTGTCGATTCACCGTGATATAGATTTGGGAATTTGAATGAAACTACTCAAAAGAACTAACAGCTCATTCGCTCGTCTTCTGCACCAGACCTTCCCCCGTCTAACTCCATCGTGCACCAACTTTAGATATCCACTAACAGTACAGCAAGTCCTCGCTTCCGTCAAAGATGAAAGTTTGTTTAGTTTAGTGGAATGTGACATACAGGTATCAACCCATTTAACAAACTATTGTTCTGGGAATGAAACCAATATTTTAACACATTAACACAGGTAAAAGGAATGGAAGCCACATAGTCCTGCTTACAGATGCACTGGCCGTAGTCACAGCACTGAAAAGCCAGAAAAATACTGAACTTAATGAATTAAGACAGTACTCTGTTAACTATGCCAGTAGGCCGCACCAAAAAGAGAAGTGGTGCAGTGGGTTCCATCTCACTGCAACATCCAAGGCAACGAGGAGGCAGAAAAACTGTCAAAAGAAGGTGCAAAACTACCACAACCTGATAGTAGTATGACATACGAAGAGACAAAACGGCTTATTAAAGCCAGATACATGACCAAATGGGAAACCGAACATACTGGCTACACCAAAAACGATGCATATTACCAGTTGAACAGAAAAGAGCAGGTCGTGGTCTTCAGACTTCGCACTGGCCACAATAGACTCAGGTACCACCTATTTAACAAATTGAAGATAGGTGGCACCGACGAATGCCCGTGTGGTACCGGCAAAATAACCGCTGAGCATTTGCTGCAAAACTGCCCGACATACGATGATCAGAGAGAGCAAATGTGGCCATCACCAGTGGCAACACTAGACAAGCTCTATGGCAGTGTCGACAGCCTCATGATGACGGCTGCTTTTTTCAAAAAAAATAATGGTTACTGTCTGACTGCGTACGATGAAGAAGAAGAAGAAGAAACACATTAACGTGAGTAGAGCTGATATCAACTTTTTCATGGGAGAGTATGCCGACAAAAACACCTGAGCACTCCTAGACGAACTTGTATCGGCGGCTATATGGGACATAACATTATATTGACAACGCTCTACGTTGCTGGTATTTGGTCATTGGTTTGTACGTAACAAACATGTATCGGGTAATTGAGTATACGCCTGTGAGTTGTTCTAAGCAGTTATGGCACACCGTGTCTAAGGCACTTTGACAAGGGGATCGAGGCTATTTTTAATGAATGACTATTGAAATCATGAGATTTGAAGAGAAAGCTGCTCACACTAAGACCTTTACAAAAAAGGCAAAATACCTAGATGTAAAGTAGCATGAAAGGAACCGTCATAATTAATCAAATGCACCCTAAGTTTTAAAAGGAGTCTACAAAGACGATAATTTTGAAGTCGAGATGGGTAAAACAAAAATTAACTGCTAGTTATCGTTAGAAATATGCTTTTTCGTTAAACAATACTTCAAATTACGTATGCTTGAATTATTTGTCGATTGTCTAGATAAATGTATAACCAGTTACCACTTTTAGTTGTATGAAACTGATACATATAGATTATATCTGGCACTAATCACATAGAGTCTGGTAGAGGCCGTTAGACAGCTAGTCTGACAGGAATTATATCGATTATACGATTAATGGTTTCCAACGAATGGGTGCGTTGCACATCGATCCGAGTTTACTAGCAGTGGAGGTAGAAGACCGTTACACTATTAAAAACGTCGAGACAAACAGTTATTTCGTAAGGCTACAGCTTATATTGAAATTGGAATACAATGTTTTAGGAGTGGTCTTTTTATGTATCAAAACCTACCACTGGTTCAGAGCTTATAACAAATCTAGCACTGCAGGTCTCAGTAAACAGCACAACACACTAGATAAACCAACTTTTGTGTAGGTTCTAAATACACAAGCACAAGGCAGGAAACATCTTTGTTTTAAAACACACAAATCAGCTATGTATTCATACACCCAACATGGTAATTGTCTGTCCTATTTTTACATAAAACGAAAGGTAGACGCCGACAGTGTTACACTGTCAGCATTCGAGGTCTGTTTTTTTCTTTCTATTACAACGATGCTGTGAAATTACAATGTATATATATATTTATATATATATATATATATATATATATATATATATATATATATATAAATATAACATATATTTTACAACCTAAATCGGTATTACACTGACTTGGCAGGAGTTTGTAGCTATGTTAACATTGCAGGAAGACTTGTTAGCTGAATTTGATCGTTTGAGTTCCAATAATTGCTTCCCTAATACTTGTAACAGCTGTAATATCACCTTCATAGCTACATCAATCCCAGTTGTTGTCAATCAAACGGACGATAACGCTGTCATTAGCACACCAACGTATTATTTTTGAATCGGCGTTGATCAGCAACATGCTGTCACTTAAGTTCTTAGTCTATTACCTGTACCATTACATCAACTCCTGCTGTGGGTAACCATTTGATATTCACCATCCGTCCAATAACGCTTTCTTGCCGCCCCATCCCCCCTAGAAAAAAACGAGTGACAAGACATTTGCCACTTCTTTGATGAATAAAGATATTTATTGCAAACATAAATGTTCTGTTGTTATTGTTTGTTGTATGTCTGTATGATGTCTTATATTTTTCACAATTTCTGGAAATTACAACGTCAATTTTGGAGGGGTTAGAAAAATAAACACTTGTAATAGTTCAAGCCGGAGCAAGAGAGCTTAGGACTGGGGTGATGTGGTTGACGACTCAGAACAAAGATACATGAATGGTTGCCTAGGTCACTCACCGTCTCAACAAAGAAAAACAGAGTTGGGGCAAGGAATGTGGACAGGTAGGAGCTGACCACTGGCGTTTCGATTTGGGTAGAGAGAGATCGAGTGACAGGCGGGATGGCAGCAACACTTGCTGCTATAGATGAGTGACAATTTGTGAAAAGTATTTCGTTCCAATAACGACTGAATATAGCCACCCCCAGTGATCCATTGATCCGCTCTGATCCTGCTGGAAAGTATATAACACAGAGTCAATGTTTAGCTCACGAGGCTGGATGAGAGAGGCTGGATGAGAGAGGCTGAATGAGAAAGGTTGAATGAGAGAGTCTGGATGGAAAGGGGAGGAGAGCGAATGAGAGTGACTGTATATATGAGCCTGGTTTAGCTCACCGAATTAGATAGAGGAACAATTAATACGAATGTTAGTGATAGAACAGGATCGGTCAAATATGGGTGTGAGTTTTGTATTAATATATAATCTGAACGCATGTTGTAAGCAGGACACATTGTGAACGAAGTATGTCCAGATCGCCCGCCTGAGGGGATTTTAGTGAGGAAGTTTTTGATAAGGTGTGTTGAGGATGCAGTTAAATAGATGCATGTGTGATGTGAATAGGCAATAGAGCTAAGTAATGATAGTTGGGAATTCTATAAAGAGCTTTAGTTAATATTTATATTAACGTATATTTATATAATATAGGAGTATTTAGTTAAGATGACATGTATTGTATTGTGATTGTAATTTCACTACTCATTTTTCTGGTATGAGTATTATAAATTACATATGCCATCAGATGTGTGCTCCTAGGTTTGATGTGTGTGGTCATGATGGTGTGGATGAGTGTGATATTGTTCTAAGTTTGAATAACCCTACCGAAAACTGTGGGATGTGCTACACACTTGTGTTTGCTCAACAATACAACCAATGACCCTATATTTCAAAATGAAACTCCAAGATGATAGATGTTTCTTAAGCGAACACACCCACCCAAGCCATCACCTCTACACCTTTGTGTCCACACTACGAAACAGTTAAACGTATCTTTAAAATATATGAATCAAATATATATATATATATAAATATATATATATATATATATATATATATATATATATATATATATATATATATATATATATATATATATATATATATATTTAAAGCGATTCGTGAATAAAATGTTGAGAAGAAATGCCCAATCCACACCAACAGGTCTGCATTGCCTATTCCCCAGAAGTTTACTCTTCAGCTAAATGCCCTGATAGAAGCCTTATAAACCGCTGATGTGTGTGTTTTTGTGTTATATGTGTATATGTATATGTGTGTATGTATGTATGTATGTATGCATCTCTGTACTGCGTGTGTGTGTGTGTGTGTGTGTGTGTGTGTATGCATGTGTATTGTCAAAATATCTAACAATCGATTCCGGGATCAGCTGCTAAACGATGAAATCAGTACGTACAGTTGCTTGTTAGAGTGACATAAGAAATATTACGACTTTTGAAAATATATATGATTAACCTTAACATCGATGTGGCCTAGCCTCCTAGTGAACGCTTGTGCAGGACCAGTCCCCAGTCCACGGTGCATTGCTGAAGCTCAAAAAAGCGGCGTGGCTAATAGAACAGGTTGGGCGACAATCCCACAGTGAAACCCTCCTGCATTTCCCAGAATGCAGAATCTCTAGCCACGCTAGAGTTTAATTTACAGTCAGAAGAGATCTTGTTTTCCTATGCACATCTGATATAGTTGCATCTTCGAGTGAAATAATGATTATCCAAATACGGGGTTCCTTTTTTTGCGTTTGCTTTATTTCTGTATTCCGCAAGGCGGTGTGTGTTGCACTGTGGTTTTTGTTTGATTGCTGTGCATGTCAGTGCATCCGACGTAAGCAGAGATTTGATGTAATGGTCTTCTTCCTGCTGCATTTTAAAAAGGTTTGCGTACCCTAGGTAAACGCCGGTATTGTGATGGGGATAGAACCCAGCACTTTCGGATTGTGAGCCGTGTCACTTAACCACTATCCCATGCCGTCCCAATGGGCGTTGCTTTAGTCGTTTGCTTGTTTTTCGGTTCGACTTCTGATTTATGATGCCACACTTTTTTTTATCTCAGGTGTTCTATCGCCAACTATAAGGCACGTTTTTTGTTTCAGTTGGGTCAGGCACCCTGTAACTATCTGGTCAGTCTCAATTACTGCTGCATTAATACATTTGACATGGCCCGCCATTTTTGTTCTAAATTGCTCGGCGTATTCAGCTATGGCAATAGTCAAATGCTGATGTTAAGAAGGCATATGGCTCTACTCTCCATGTTGCCCCATTCATTGTTAACGACGTTTTTACTTGAAAGTCTCCTCCATTGTGTTTGATGGCAATGTATCGCATAAGACAGCTCGTTTATACAGTTTTACACCTAGGCATTTGTAAGCTGCCCTGCTTTTCTACTCATGTCCTTGTCATTAAAATTACGATTTTTTTGTTTTACTTTTTTAGTCTGCTACCACGAGTTGGTCATTGATATATTTGATATATAAATGTTATATATAGGCTATATAACTGCTATATAAATGATGTATAAATACTACACATTTCAGAATACTATGTAAATGATATGTAACGCAAATCGGTTTCTTGTTTCATGCAGAATTGTGGGTTCTGAAATAATTATCAATGCTTTCTCCTCCTCTTCTCCCTCACCTCCCGAGTCCCCTCCCATATAAATAATAAGGAATCCCCTACTCTCCAATAACAATTTGATACGGTTATAGATAGGACAGCCATTTGTCGTTACTATTTCTTTGTCAGCTGGATGTGGTGATGTATAGTGTGCATGTTGTACAATGTACCCATTGAAGATCACTTATGTTACATTTTTACTTTACGCCTGTATCGATTAGAGGCAACATGTTATTGGGTTAGTTGGTTAGTTAGTTAGTTAGTTAGTTAGTTACTGTTCCACGGTGTCGTAGGGAGCCGTAAACATATATACTGTGCCAGATGGAAGTGTTGATGTGACATAACAGCTAGTGCGCCTGTGGCGACGTCTGTCTCCCTGGTCTTTGAAGTCAACAATCACAAAGATGTTGTTTCTCTCACCTACCCAACAAACTACAGCTGAGATATTTTGATAAAAACTGGCTTCTCTCCTCATCGCTGTTCTTGCCGTTGTAAGGGGTTGCACTTGCACACATGTTGTAGTACTACCATCTTCGCTTAGTTTCACTGATCAATCTCTTACTGATGTAACCAGTATGCACGATTACCTTTGCTTTATCTGGGTATAAACCCATATGTGTCGTGTATCCCCTTCTTCCTGTTGCCCCAGACATGGCGTGGAACCACCATCAAATCCGCTGTTTCGTTGAGGAACGCGTGCATTTAACACGTAGAAAACGCACAACGCTTGCAGACAAAACAGCTGGCACTGAAATGTCCAATTCTTATATTAAATAGTGCATATGTGGAACGGGTTACTGTGTCAGAATTGGACTAAACATTCACCACCGGAGTCACCAGAGAGGTGCAACATAACATGCCTGACTGCCGTTGTTAATCACCACTTGCGATGGACAGCTATTGTTTTCCTATATTCATATTTTCCTTAAGACGGGAACATGAGTGGAATAAGATCATTTTTATGTTCGTCATTTGTGTAATGCATGTATGTGTAAGCTATAAGCTTGACTATCTCTTCTTGTTATTGGCATTGCCATAATTGCACACACAATGTAGAACATGCGTTTTCTTTCAACTTAGGACTGCAGCAATGAAGAGTTGACCGTTAGAAGATTTTAGGCAACATTTCAATTCTAAAGACTTGCTGTTTTTGCATTTGTTGCTCAATTGAAAAAAACATAATTTCCAAACTGAGTAAAAGAATAAATCAATATCATTGATTGGACATACTGGAGAGATAGTCCGTACAAACTTGGCCATACTGGAGAGATAGTCAGTACACACTTGGCCATACTGGAGAGATAGTCAGTACAAACTTTACCATACTGGAGAGATAGTCAGTACACACTTGACCAAACTGGAGAGAAAATCAGTGCAAAAATGACCATATGTTATAGATAGTCATTACAAGTGTGGTGATACTAAAGAGATAGTCAGTACTCACTTGGTCATACTGGTGAAGTAATTAGTACAAACTTGACCATACTGGAGAGATAACCAGTACAAACCTGGACATACTATAGAGATAGTCAGTACAATACTGATAAAAGACCACTTCTAATCACATAACCACAACCAAGCAAACCATTTATGTGATTTAGAAAAAAATTAGCTGTGTAAATGCAAGAATCGTACTCAGACAATAAAAAATCAATAGAGAACGATCACATACTACATGTTGCTTTCGTAGACCAAGAGAAGACATCCCATCGAGTGAATTGATAACAACTGTGGACAATATTAGGATAGTATGTACAAATACACATTGACCAATCTAAGTAAACGTCTGAATTTTAATGGCCTATATGCAATAAGAACAAACGAAGCATAATCAGAAAAATTAAAGGACGTGACTTAACGCAACAATATGCGCCTGACCTGGTCTGGGGATAGCTTTAGTTAACTCACGGCCTACTTTATACATCGTTGCTCAGTTCTTCAATGTTGTCTTCACAACAATTTTGTTACAATACACTGCGTGCATTATGTGATGAATATCAATTGGTTGGCATTCTTGAGCTTTTAGAAACCGAATCACTGCTCGATGATAGACTCTGGACAGATGTGCATAACACACCTGATATGTTTTTAATGGTCTTCTGAGGAAACACTGAGTAGGAGGATAATTCAATTTTTCAAACTTGACGGTTGGTATGGGCTGTGTACACGAGCAGTGCCGCCTCCATTGTCTTCGTGCGTATAATCATTTGTGGCAGTTTGGTCTGGTTTCAATTGAACACGCCTTGTAAATATATATATATATATATATATATATATATATATATATGTATATATATATATATATATATATATATATATATGTGTGTGTGTGTTCGTGTGTGTATGTGTGCGTGTGAATGTTCGTGTGTGTGCATGTGTGTGTGCGTGTGTGCGTGCGTATGTGTGCGTGTGTGTGGGTGTGTGTGAGCGTGCATGTGTGTGTGCGTGCGTGTGTGTGAGCGTGCATGTGTGGGTGTGTGTATATGTGCGTGTGTACGTGTGTGTGCGTACGTGTGTGTGCGTGTGTGTGAGTGTGTGTGCGTGTTTGGGTGTGTATGTGCGTGTATGTGTGCGTGTGTGTGCGTGTGTGTGAGCGTACATGCGTGTGTGCGTGTGTGTGCGTGTTTGTGTGTGTGTGTGTTTGTGTTTGTGTGTGCTTGTGTGTGTGTGCCTTAACTATTGGCGTTTACAGACTTTGCGCGTGGCGCTCGTTAAGGTTTGTCAGCTCTGTCTCATGTCTGCTATGACTGCTAAAGCCGATCCGCGAGTGACAGGCCCTGTCACAGATCGTATAACCATACTGTGGCTTGCCTATCTGTTCCTTAGCTTCTTCAGTCTTTTTATTATCACTGCAACCAGACGACTTATACGAGCGTCAGCAGCCGATATGCCCCTTCCAACTGACTGACTCTCGTCTGACTGGCTCGATCCTGAGTAATTTCTTCCAAGCCCTTAGATGGAATGTTGCATGACTTCATGTGCCTCTTGCATACATGCTTCAATCGAAGTGTGGGATGTCCATTCTTCTAACTCCAATGGATATATGTTTATATAGGATATCATTTGGCAGCCTCTCGTCTTCTATGCGATAAACATGTCCCAACCACTGTTGACGTCGCTGGCTCAACATCGAGTACATGCTGTTAGTGTTTTACTCTATGTAAGACATTATCATTTGACACTCTCTCTTGCTACCCAAATCTCCAATATAAGCCCTTAGCACCTCGTATAAAACCTTTTCAGTAGCCGTTCCAATTTAGTGTAAGTGTTCCACGTCTAGCTTCCATACACGAGAGTGCCTAGAACTCATGTTTGATTCACCCAGACCTTGGTGTAGTGACTTCACCGTTACTGTGCAGTATTTTCCAGGCTCTCTTGATAAGGCGGGCCATGACGGCACGTGCACAGCCAAGCCTACTGTCTATTTTGGTATCGAGAGAGAGACTGTTACTGATTGCATACCCCAGATAAGTGAAACTGTTGACCAAATACATAGTGGAGTCATCAATCTCTATGGAGGACGTAGTTGAAATGCCCTGTGCGCAGACCTTTGTCCCAGACTTATAGGGAGACCAAACTGCTGGCACCCCTCGGCGAATCTGTCTCCCAGTCTCTGCAGGGGCCCCTCCCTATTGGTTTCTAGAACTGTATCATCCGCTAATAACATCTCCATTATGCGCACCGTCTTGACTTTGGTCCTCGCACGCAGTCAGGACAAGTTAAACAGCCGCCCTTCTGACCTTGTTGCAGATTAACACGTCATAAGCGAAGGATATGAGCATGGAGAGGACGATCCCACAGAGTGTCGTCGCGAGCACACAGAGGGTCGTCGCGAGCACACAGAGAGTCGTCGCGAGCACACTTCCCCGCCTCACTCCACTCTTGATGGGAGATAAGATATACGATGTACAGTTGTATAGAGATGAGCTCTTCATATCAGTGTAACATAAATGATCATGCTACGCAGTTTTGGGATGTAGCCGATCTTCTCGAGCAGTTCGAATAGACCCTTTCTACTAACCAAGTCGAAGTACTTGGTGAGGTCTAGAGACATCATAACGAGTGGCTGGTCTTGTTCTTTGCCATTTTGCTGGATTTCGCGAGCCGAGAAAATCACATCCGTTGTTGATATTATAGCCATACTCTAAAGCGACTGGGATTCTGGGTACATCCTGTCTCAACCTGTTTGGTAGCATATGGGCGTAACCTTTGCATGCATCGACCAGGAGCGAAATCCTTTTATAATGATTGCAGTCGGAAGGGTCACCTTTTGTTTTTGTAAATAGCCACAATGATAACGCCCCGCTTGTCTTGGGGGACTGCACCTTCCTCTCAGCAGACGCATAGAAGGTCAAACATCGGCTGTGCTAGTGCCGATTTCCCGCATCGAATGGCCTCAGGTGGGATACCTTCTCCCCCTGCTGCTTTGCCATTTGAGAGATAGTTTATAGCCATATCAAGTTCATCCAGAGAAGGCTGTCTGTCAAGTTTCACGATAATGGACAGGACCTGTAGCTTGTCTCATCAGTAACTACCGTTTCCAGAGAGTAGAGTTCAGTGTAGTGTTCCACCCATCTGGCCATTTGTTGGAAACTGTCCATGATTCTCAAACATGTCAGATACTTTGGGGGGTAAAGAGGGGTAGTGAGAGGGCAGCACCTTGTGCAGTAGGGCTTAGTGCCATCTGCATGCCTGTATATATGCCCTGCATATTTCACGTCTCTGCATTTAGCTGAATTTTTTCACACAGTTTCTACCAGTACTCGTTCGCGCATTTTCTATATGTTCGTTGATTGATGTCCAAGATCATCGCGAGGGTAGCACGCGGCCTATCATTTATATGTGTTTGTATAATTGATGAAATCTTCTCGCTTGGCCTCAATTACTGTTTCAATTTTTGTGAGACGTGCATTGGGCCAGTCGAGATTGGCGCATTCCCTCGTAGCAAAGGCTGTATTATTGATGGCACCTTTCATAGCGTATCACTTAGCTGTGGCGTCACACGCAGATCCTCCCTGTGGAGCAAGAGTCAGGTCAGACACAAACCTCTCTGCCTTGAAATGAGTTTCCGCAGTGTTGATGCGGGGATTCCCAATCTGTTTGGAGCGTTATATTGTGCAAAGTTGAAAGACTACCCTGCTGCACACAAGAGCATGGTCAGAGTCACATTCTGCAATGCGATGGCTTATATTAGAGAGGACCATGGTTAGAGCTGAACGTCTGGCGGCAATATGGTCGATTTGATGCCATCGATGTGACCTTGGGTGTTTCCAAGATACATTATGTTGCCGCCCGCCCTTGATGAAAGTATGTGTGATAAATATGCCTTGTTGAGTACACAGCAACCTCTGACCATTGTCATTTATCCTGCCAATACAATGCTGTCTATTGCAGGTGGGCCATGCTATGTGTTCCACACCTTCTCTTGCATTAAAATCGCGAGAACGATGAGGGCAAAATGTGTATAAATTGATCTTGATCTGGATGTACCGTCCCTCAACATAGCTGTGGGTCCCAACTTTGTCTCCAGCGGACCGTCTTGAGCCACGAAAGTGCAATGGATGGTAAGTGCTTTTTCTAAAATCAGCTCAGATGTTGCACCGTACAGCAAGTGAGTATGACCAACGCATCGTAGGTTTTACTCCAGTCTTTTCTTCCCTCGGCAGTACCAGACTCCTGTCGCTGTGCTCAATCGACCATTGCTTCGTCGCAGCATGTGACCTGTCCATCCATGTTTTGCTTTGTCTGCATAGATTACCATATCCTTCACCAGGGACAGTCATCTTGTGTCAGAATTGTGGAAACCCTGCAATGCGTTGTTTCCGGTGAGTGATTCCGACCAAATGTATCACGAGAGAGACATGTGTCCCCATCAATTTGACCACTAAAGACTGTGTTAGGGCCCACGCCTGGCCCCTTAATACATCGCAGAGAGTACAGTGGGATTAAAGATAGACGCTCGCAGGTCTTTGTCGGGTCATGACAACCGTCCATGACTGTGCTAATAGTCGAGAAGGTTGCCCATCCCAGGCGGCGACTTCTTGTCAATTCATTTTCTAGCTTTATTCTCTATATTTAGGAGACGTCCAAGATGCATGTACTCGTTGGCACCCTCTAACCGTACTTCGCCAAGGAATACTTAATCACAAACGGCGAAGCGATTGACTGACTGTGTGATGAGCCCTATGTCATCAACAATCGAAAGTGATTGACACGTCCGCCATCACTAAGGATACCAAAAGTGTGCCAGTTGAATCAGCTGATGACTTATTCAAAACATGCGGAGAAGACGTTCAGTGAGACAGGATAGCCCTGGAGGATATCCTTTTGAATAGGTACCATAATTGGACGTTGGAAGGGACGAAACGTGGAAGTGCAGTTTTTTAACTGTTGGTAGTCACTCTTATGTAACTAAGATCTACACCGTGTTCCAACAGGGAATGCAGACAAAATCTGGTTCTACCGAATCCAACGATTGTTACGGTCTATGAAGGTGAGTATCGAGGGCGTCGGGACGGCTCGGGCTGTTTCAATAGTGCGGCAGCATGTTTAAATATGGTCCATTGTGATGTACACACACCGAAAGCCTGCCTGTTCGACTCTTTGCGATTCATCGTGACTGGTGCGGACTCTGAGAAGGATACCTTTCGTAAACAGCTTGTAAGTGACCTGGAGGAGAATTATTACGACGATATTTTCATTGATCATCTTTTGTGTGCAAAAGTGGTGTTCTCGAGTAGTCACAGGCAGCGGGTGATCATTCAGAATGAAGAAAACGTGTAACACGTTGGGCTATGACTTGGTAAAGAGATATACCGCAAGCACGGCTAACCTCTGCAGTGATGCCATCTTCCCCTTGTAATGTACCAGATGTCATTGACTCGATAGTATGACGAATTTATGAGGGCAGGACATCTGGAAAAGAGGTTAAAGTGAATGGAAGGGCAAGTGACGGGGGTTCTGATGATCAGAACATGTTTGTATAGTGTGCGTTCATTATCTACTAAATGCCCAGTTTTCACGTTTTGTGAGACCCATCTGACGTTTTCAGACAAGAAATGATTTGGCGGTCTTCAATAGGCTACGAGTAGCTAATTTGATGATGTGCCGTTATTTAGAAGCTTTCAGTAGATGTTTGCGGGCAATGTTTTCATGATCTTTTTCGAGTTTTTGGCGCCACATCTTCCTTAGGCTGAAGAAGGCTGTGTGTGGCTTTCTGAAAACTAACTATGTTTCCAGCTCCTCTAGCAAAGCTCGATTGGCAGGAGAAATCTTCTTCTTCTTCTTCGTACGCTGTCAAACGTCAACCTGTATTTTTTTCGAAAAAAGAAGCGATCATCCTGAGGCTGTCGACACTGCCATAGAGCTTGTCTAGTGTTTCCACTGGTGATAGCCACATGTACTTTCTCTGGTCCTCGTATGTCGGGCAGTTTTACAGCAGATGTTCAGCGGTCATTTTCCTGGTACCACATGTGCATTCGTCTGTGCAACCTACCTTCAGTTTATTGAATAGATGGTACCTCAGTCTTTTGTGGCCTAAGCGGAGTCTGAAGACCATGACCTGCTCTCTTCTGTACCTCAGTCTGGTGTGGCCAGTGTGAAGTCTGAAGACCACGATTTGCTTTCTTCTGTACCTCAGTCTGTTGTGGCCTGTGCGGAGTCTAAACACCATGACCTGCTCTCTTCTGTACCTCAGTCTGTTGTGGCCTGTGAGGAGTCTGAAGACAAAGAACTGCTCTCTTCTGTTCAACTGGTAAAAGGCATCATTTTTTTATGCAGCCAGTATGTTATGTTTCCCATTTGGCCATGTATATCGCCCTAAAAAGCCTTTTGGACTTTTCATAGGTCACACTAGAATCTGTTTGTGGCAGTCTTGAACCTTCTTTTGCCAGTCTGTCTGCCTCCTCGTTTTTGGTGCGGACTGCTGGCATAGTTGACAGAGTACTGTTTGGTATTAGTACGGGGTTCATAGAGTCTTTGGTCATCTTTTCTTTGGTTATTTCTGCATAGTTTCTCAGCTTTAGTTTCTCATTCCAAATCTATTTAGTCTCTGATGCATTGGATGGTTTGTCAGTCTTTTGAGTTTCTCTGCTTGCTGCTTGGATCTGCAGTCTCTTCTGCCGGTCATGGATTGCAGCTTTGTAATCTTTACAAGTTTTACAATAGACGTTGACGTCATGCCTCCTGTTATAACTCTCAATCGTTTGGATTTTAAGTTTGCTAATTGTATCAAAGTTCGCATTTGCTGATGTTGCCCATGGCGCAATGCCATAAACGAGAACTGGTCTCACTCTTCTAGAGTACAGTTTCGTTAGTATACTTCCGTCTGCTTCCCAGCTTGTACCAGCACGTTTCCTCATGATTGCCATTCTTGGTCTGGCTCTCATTCGGTTTCTCTCGATCTGACTTTTCCGTGTAATGCGCCGATTATTTGACTCCCAGGAAGTTTGGGTTGCCGTTTGGCGGCATATATTTGCCGTTACTACCTTTTTTTGGTGTTCTGGTGTTTATTTGAAAGCGAGAATATCGTACATGTTCTTTTTTTTCAATTTTGTTGTTGTTGACCAGCCGTGCGTTCGCCCACTCTACAAACGATGTTAGAGCATGCTGCTTCCGATTGTTTGCTATGGTGATATTGTTTTCATAGGTCCACATAGCCAGGTCGTCTACAAACATGGAGCTGTGGACTCTTCTTGGTATATTATCTGTGATGTTGTTTATTTAAACCAGGAAAAGTGTGGGTGACAGTACTCTCTCTTAGGGTACTCCCTGCTCAAATGTCACCTTTTTGCTCATCTGGCCTTGTACTAGAACTCTGGCTGTTCTGTTTTCGAGGAAGTGGCCGATCCATCTGTACATTTTCCCACAAACTTCACTTCTTCGTAGTTTGACTTTAAGTCCCACTTGTCAGACCTTGTCAAATGCATATTCTTAATCCACCCAAACCGCCACTGTGTGTTGTTTATTATGGTAAGCATCCTCTTTTTCCTGGACTATGAGAGTGATCTTGTCCTCAGTGGATCTTTGCTGTCTAAAACCTGCTTGCTGTGAAATCAGTATGTGTTTTTCTTCCAGATGCCACATCAGTCTGGTGTTTATCATACACTCCATTAGTTTTCCTACACAGCTCAGTAGACTGATAGGCCTGTATCCATTAGGATCTGTTCTATCTTTTTATTTCTTTGGTACTGGTATAAGTATAGCGTCTTTCCATGCCTGCGGTACAATTCACATTTTTTCAGCGTTGGCTCAGGACTGATACTAACTTCATAGTTGCTGTTTGGCCCATACCCATCAGCGTACCGTTTGTTACCCCATCTTTTCCGGGCGATTTCTTTGTCTTTAACGTTCTCATGGTCTGATCCATTTCATTCACTGGTTGTTTTGCCATCATGTGAAATGAGATGTGTGATGTGAGTAGGTACTTGAAGACTGGCTTCCTTAGAAATATATGATATTTTTGCAATTATATTTGCACAGTCAGCATCGATGTCAGTGTCGATGTCAGTGTCGATGTCAGTGTCGATTAAAAACGCATAGTTCTTGCTGGCTGTTAAGGTGGTAGCAATCGAGGGTTCGATGAGCTTCTCTGGACCTCGATATGATCGCTGCTGTTGAAAATTTACAATTTTTAGAACGAAGTGAAAACGGGCGCAGCGGAGACGATGGTCGCTTCCAGTGCAAAAGGAACAAAGCTTTAGACATCCGTTACCTTATCTACGATTGAACAAGACTCGGAGAACCTTAAAACGATGAAGTCCACTAGGTCCAATATGTGTGAACCTCTAGTCTATGGGCTTCTGGAAAAAAAGCTGTTACGGTGAAACAGTAAACAGTCGATTTGATTCACAGGCAGTGGCCAGTATGTCACCTGTGTTGTTCATTGCTTCTCCAGAGCGTGCTCCCACATCGTTTTAACAATGTTTGCGAAGTCCTTTTCTGCCAATAAAGTTGCAATCGTGTAATATATGTGGCGTCGACTGATGACTTAATGGAGGTTCTCATATAAATTGGCTTGCTCTTGTGTGTCTGTGTCTGCTGTTGGTACATACGCTTAAAATAATGGTAACAGTATGGCGTTTAGTGATGGTGATGTCCAAAGAAACCAGCCGGTGGTCTACATATGTCACCTGTTGAACGAGATAGACGATGGTGGAGTGACACGGAAGTCAACTCCTCCGGATGTAGAGTTGGTCTTGCTGGGGCCAATGTAAGCTCCCATGATGTCATTCAAAATCTGGGACATTCTTGTTCTATTTTGGTCTCTAAGATGTCAAATATGTCGTAAGTAAATGTGCTACTGTTGTAACTTAATCTGATACTGTCATAACCTAATGTGCTACCCTCGTAACTTAATCTGTAACTGTCGTAACCATATCTGCAAATGCCGTAACTACATGTGTTACTGTCGTAACTGAATGTGCTACCGTCGTAACTTGATCTGCTACTGCCGCAACTGAATGTTTTACTGCCGTAACTTAATCTGCTACTCTCATCAATAAGGTGGCTTAACTGAAGTGCAGAGCATATTGAATGACAGTTTTAGGTACGCACTGTTAGGTGGATATCGCGAGTCTGAGTCTGGATAATGACTTTTGTCTTTAGAATAGGGGACCTTTCTTTACGCTGAAACGCTGAAATACTGAAACGAATAAATACGGAAACGCTGAAATACTGAAACGCTGACATACTGAAACGCTGAAATACTGAAACGCCTAAATACTGAAAAGGAAGATCAATGATAGAAGAAGACAGATATCCTAGAGGCAAGTATTTGAATGTACCAATAATAAAAGTCTGCCAATCCTTTCCAGAAACGAAAATTCCTCTACTCTAATACTAAATTAAGTTCATATTGAATTCCAATTACATCTACACGTGCAATAACCATGTATGGTTTCGAGATCATACGTCATCAGTTTTTTCAATTAATAACAATTAAAATATATCATGTTGCTGCATCACTTATTAAGTTTGATATTTGTCGTCATCAGCAGACACACACACCCCCAACCCGTTCGCGTCTCACATAAACCATCAATGTGGACATCTCATTATCCATAGAGTTGATATACCATCTCTTCAACAAGAGACGAGAAAATCATGCAATTCCTGAACATGGCTGCAGGGTCATCAACGACAGTATTAATAAAAGAAAATTAACCGTTCTTTAATCGTTCCATGAAGTGGATGTAATATTGTGCGTGGCTTATACAAGATTGTGCATTTGTAGAGCTGTGAGGATATCAATCATGATTACAAGAAGCAGCATCTAGCACATAACACAAACCAAGTGTTATCCAAACAAATCAAAATAATCATGTCACGATTCCAATAGGAAGGATCAGGTACTTATATATAACATTTATTAATTTTAAAATATGTGTTGATACTATATAGTATAAAGCAATATGAAAAATATTAATAAAAATATATATATGTGTGTATATATATATATATATATATATATATAATAAATATATATATATATATATATATAAATATATATATATATATATATATATATATATATATATATATATATATATATATATATATGACTTAGAGTAGAGAAATGGACAATTGCCCAAAAACTGGAAGAATTTGCATGGTATCTACATCCTGAAGGGCAACAAACCTCACGATGAAAAAAAAGGCTATAGTCTCATTTTATTAACAAGTCATGGAAAATTAACATAACTACTGTAAATGCGCGCCGTTACAGGTTCAATATGAGTTAAGAAATTTGTTCCCATTAACAGGCAGACTTCAGAAAAGGAAATTGCACATGGTGTCAGTTTTTAGGTTGACACAGAAAATCAACGATGGGTTCCAAAATAAGAATCGTACAGTAGCAATATTGTTCAACTAACAACACGCCTGTGATCGAGTATGGAAAAAAATATATTTCTGTGAAGATGACTGACGTGGGTAGTATAGGGAAGCTGTACAAGTGCATAGCATAGTTCCTCATTAACCGAACAATCCAGACACAGATGAAAAATGCAGTTTTAGAAGAAGGCTTCCCACAGGGCACTGCTTTAAGCTGCGCTCGTTTTCTCATCTACATCAGCGCTGAAAAGACCATGCATTATGATGATCTGACAATAAGACAGTGTTATGAAGATGTAGAAAGTGCGGCATAACGATTAAATGGAGACCTGATAAGACTGCTTGAATATTGTCAAATGTGGGATCTGAAGATAAACTTTGAAAATAATGTCTACACTATCTTTACCAAGAGCCACAAAGTAGCAAACACAAATATAAGTCTGAGATTCGGAAAAACAAATGTAGCCCAGAGAAGTAGAGCCTACATATATAGGGGTGACTCTCGACCGATAGTTCAACCTACAGATCGTGGAGTCACTCTCGGCTCACAGCTCAGACTACACATATTGGAGTAAATCTCGACCCAAATTTCGGCCTACATATCTTGGAGTCACTCTCGACCTAAATTTTGGCGTACATATCTTGGAGTCACTCTCGACCGGCAGTTCATGTCTAAAATGGCCGACATGTCCAAATTGTTAAAAATAAAATGTTGAGCAGGCTACCATTTTTCAAGAGGCTCGCTGGTACAGCATGTGGATCAGACAATAACACTCTAAGATGTTTGTATTATGGATAAGCACACTCTGCTTCAGAAAACAGCAGTGCACTCCTGGCAACATGCTCACATACTACCATATAGTCCCTGGACAGATCAGAACAATGTCACGCGCCTTATTAGTGGATCAATGGGGTCAACGGCCACTGCCGCATGTGAAACAAATGAGAATATAAAACAATTTGAGATGTGAAGAGATGTGACTGCTATGGGCGTTTATGAGACCAGTAAAAGAATAAGCAAAGACGGTCCGAATAGAAAGCTTATAGAATAACATAGAAGTCAGTCCTCCATCACGGTTACTATAACCCCGAACTTACCCAACTATCTCTATATGCCAATCATTTCTCATATCCAATGAAGTCAGATTAGTTATACATTGGGTCACTGCTCACTCAAATACAGCTGGCAATGACAAGGCAGACAGATTAGTTAATAAGGGAGCAAGTTAACAACAGCAATTCACACCACTAACCTTACAGACAAGTTAAACAACTACTAGACACTGTAAAAAAATAGGTCTTGCTGAATAGATGACCATTTGGATCATACTGGGAAAGGAATCTACAAACATATGGCCATCCTCAATACCGAAGACAACATCAACCTCCTACATAGGAGAAACACAATCACCATTTTCCAACTTTGCACTAAACATATACAACTTAACAGCCACTTGAACATAATCCAACCAGTACATACTCCAGAGTGCCGACCGCGCACACATCCTTATGAAACTTAAAATTCATCTTTTTGAAAGTCGGGCGCTTACCAGTCTCAGGAAAGAGCATATTTCACCGATGCCTAACAAATGGAACCATTTGTACGGAACAGAAAATACAGCTTATAAACACCTGCAAATACCACTACATGGTATTTGCCAAAAGGGCAGGATCAATAACCAACCAATCAAAAAAAAGGAACACTTAAAGAAAACCTGTTTAGAAACGTCATAATGATAGGTATTTTAGACAGACCAGATGGATCACACTATTTAGATAGTAAGATAATAAGTATCAATCTTAGGCTGCAGGTGATGTGTGTATAAATAAGTATGATTTAGTGATATGAAAGTAAACAAAAGTAAAATGCTAGGCATGAGATGTTTACAGCTAAATGATAGGACAGCATGTTGTAGTGAAGTGTATGTTTATTCATTGTTTTACAATATTAAACTAGGAAGGCATTGGAAGTATTAGACTAGAGATGTGTCTACAAAACGATGCTATAAAGGATACAGTCAAAGGAAAGAGATGGGACATGGCAGAGTGAAACAAGAAGTGGAAAAGCAAAATAAAAAGGGAAACACAAAAAAAGTTCAAATTACAATGTTACTATGCATATGCGAGAAGTATATCAAATGCGAGAGAATAATTGAAACCGCATGTCTAAGGACAAAAACAAGATATATTGGGGTTAACTGAATCATGGATATATGAGGACATTGCAGATAGCGAGCTTGACAAAGTTCAGTCAAGTTAAAAAGAGGAAGATGAGAAGCTGATTAGTAGCATAGCAAAGTCGAGTAAAAAGACATTTTTTAAAATATGGTTTAAACTTTCCAGAAATAACATTTTATATGCCAGCAATACTTGCAGAGTCAAAAAATTTGGTGATGTGCATAACTGGCAATGTTTTGATTCAACATATAGAAGCAGCCACCAGAGGCACAAAAAAACACACTAGACTTAGTTTTTATTACAGAGGAAAATATGATTGAAATCGTTACCGTTGGGGAACTGTATGGTTCAAGTGACCATCAGATAATCTGTTTTGATCTTATAACATGGAAAGAAGTAAAAATGATCACGCGAACATACGATCATTCCAAAGCAGATGTTGAGAAGATTAAAGAGTCAGCGAGCCACATAACCTGTAAAGATATTGACGAAGGAACATATGTGGAACACATAGTGAAGAGTTAAACAACACATATATAAAATCTGAAATTGTAATGTGTTCCATGTAGGGTGATGAGCCCCAAGCGTAACAGGTGGATAACTAGATTTATAGATACGTGAAGAAAAGCTGAAAATAAAGCATTGACAAAACGTATAGAGGCAGGTAAATGAAAATAAACATATTTACAATATTTGGAGAAGCAGAACATAGTTCAGAAAGTGAATAAAACAACAAAAATATCATTTAAACATAGTGCTCAGATAATCAACACGTTTCTTATGTTAGAAATTAAAAAGACATATTAAGTCATTTCATAGACATCCAAGGAAACATTATACATGACTAAAGGGAGGCAGCTAATCTATTCAATCAGTACTTTTACACAGTCTACATAAAAGAAGACTGCTCTAAGATCCTAGAGCCTATATATATTTTTTAAACAGACATGGACACATAGAGATTAAGATCAATCTGTTTTACAGAAGTAATCGTTTTTTTAAACATTGCAGGGATTGAAAGTGGATCAATATACAGGTCAAGGTGGTATCCATCCAAAATTATTGCTTGAAATTAGAGAACAACAAGCAAAACTATTGACTATTTTATGTTTTCAATCACTATCAAAAGGGATTTCTCAATAGGATTGGAATGATGCAAGATTCAAAAAAAGGCAAAACAGTATATACAGAAAATGATCGACCAGTAAGTTTAACGAGCATAGTCTATACATTTGCTAGAATCAATAATCAAAGAAAACATTGTAAAAGCATTTAGGTAAGTTTAATCTAATCAGAAATAGTGAGCATGGATTTACTTGAGGGAGATCGTGCTTAAGAAATATATTAGAATTCATGGAGGAGGTGACACAAATTATAGATAAAGGAGAATCAGTGTTTTTTACGTTTTGTATTTAGTATTTGCAAAGCCCTTTGAAATAGTACCTCATCGAAGATTATTTAGAAAGTTAAAATACCATGCAAAAGATTTGGCAGTTGCCAAACGGAATGTGAATTGGATAAAGAAAATCGTGTAGGCACAGGGACCACATGTATTCTTGATATATAAACGATTCTGACATTGATATATGATCCATTATTGCAAAATTTGCTGATGACACAAAAACAATGAAGTAGTGTCCCATCTAAAGCAAAATTTGATATATTCGGATTTAGATAAACTGCAGAATCGTATGTGAACTGGCAAATGAAGTTTAATGTATATACATGTGCATCAACATTCGTAGATCTAATATGGAAAATAATTACAGAATGGGCGAGAACTATTTTAGAAAGATAGATAGGAAATAGTTACATGGCTTAAAATAGATCATACAGCTAAGGTGTGTGAGCAAGTCCAGGTAGCAGTGAACAATGAAAATAAAATATTAGGTATGATAAAAAGAAATATTAAACTTAGGAAGCCGAAGTAGAAGCAGAACTCCAGGAATGGGTCAGAATACTCGATGAAACAGCTCTTGACTATGGTATGGAGATAAACGCTGGAAAGACAAAAGTAATGACCAACAACGCCAAGGGCTTCAACCGCAGGATAAACGCTTACGGTCGGGAGCTTCGGGCAGTTGACCGTTTGGATATCTTGTGTCGATTATCAGTGATGAGCGATCAATATATGAGGTGTTGGCCAAAATAGCACAGACAATGGCAGCGCTTACGCGGCTTGACAGAGTCTGGCGGAATAGGTGGTTTGCACTGTGCGTGAGAGTCGGATTGATCCGTTCGCTGATCCAGTCAGTGTCCATATGTGCTTGTGAGATGTAGACGGTTGCGGCTTACCTTCAGCGCAGGATGCAAACCTTGGGGTTGGATGATTACGAAGACGTTAGAGCTACACGTGGAGAGATCTAGTTGCAGGTGAGGAAATGAGAGATGAGGTTGCGGCAGTAGTTGGGCCTTTTGGGGGCTTCTTGGCGGCTGTCAGAGGGGGGGGGGGTGCTTTGTGCGGTCGCGTGTCGAGATCAGGTGGTCTTGTAAGTGCGGTCCTCCACGGAGAGGTGCATGGCGGACGACGGGGAGGCCGTCCCGGTAGAGATGGGAGGACAACATAAAAGAATAGACCAATCTCCGGCCAGAACAGTCTCGAGCAGACGCATCTGCCAGAGAAGGTTTACGTGCCGTTGTAAGTAGGTCTTCATGTGTGCCTAAACGACATCACCGGTTACGGGAAGACCTGACCTGACCTTAAACTTTAACTTAAACTTACTTAAACTTAAACTTAAACGTAACGTTTTTATACTGGTTTAGAAGACCCTGCAGTGTCTGTATACAACCAGTTACAGTTACCAGTAACCGGACCTGATACATTTTTACTTAGCACTAAATCGGAGTACTGTGTGCATGTTTGTATTCCTTATCGTAGAGGGGATATACACATACTGAAAAGGATACAAATAACAGCGACAAAGTTGATAGTGGGATTCTAGAATTGCATTTATGAAGAAAGAATACGAACAATCGGTCTCTAGTGTTTAGAAAAGAGAAGAATGCGAAAATAATGATGGTTTATAAGATGATCAAAGAAAGGGATACATTGGACGATAACATGTTACTTTTAAAAACAAATACAACCACCCACAAGAACAGGAGGACTCAGATATAAATTACCGAAAGAAGTTCCAAATTAGATATTAGGAAACGCTTTTGTTAAAGAGTGGTAGATGCTTGGAATCAATTGCCACAAGAATTAGTGGAGGCAAGGACAATTAATGCATTAATACATATATTATAATGCGCATAGTTTTTACAGAAAGGAAATTTAAATGAAACTGGTTGTACGCATATTATGCGAACATTCGTAACCGGTATAAAGACGCTACGTTAAGTTAATATTTTTAGATCCAAATGAAAATGTTAACCCGAAATTGAAATGAAAATTATTTTTTTTTAAATGATTATGTAGTATGTAAATTTCATAAAATGGCTGCGCTGTTTGCGACAACGATTTCTCAGTATTTTGTTTCTGATGAATTTACTCCAAACAGATTCAATGATAATTGCTGAACACTTGTTGTTTGTTTTAGTGGTCACTTTCGTTAAGTAACGTTTGTAATTATGTAACATGAGAATATATCCTTTTTTATTTTTGTGTATTTCTTGACTGCATCATTCCTTTCTCTTCTTCTATTCACACACTTCTTCAATGTTCCAATAATCTACGTTATTGACATAAACTGATATATTGCTAAAATAATGTAATTTTTGTCATTATTTACAGCACAGATGATGAACAGAGCCAACGAATCAGGAGTGAAATTAAAGCTTACAGTAGAGAATGACTCATAGTTGTCTGCTTGCAAGAGGCTAGTATTCTATAAGTGAAAAACACAAACTATATTCCACCTTAGTTAGGAAATTATGGATTGATACGGCTAGGTAAAGCGAGTCTATACATAGTCTCAAAATCAGATGTGTTGGGTTGAAACGTCGAGGCATCACACCCTTGCTGTAATCTATGACATATCAAATATTCAGGACAAACGCAAAAGAAAAGGATTAATGGGAAAATGAAAACACTGACATGAAAATATATGCTTGATAATTGTTTTATAAAAGATGTTAGAAGATGTGCCGAGCAACACAAAGACCATTCCATGCAGGCACATCATTGTCATGAATCATTTCATTAACCAGATCCAGAATATCCGTCGGACATTCAGTCGGTTTATTGTGTGAAGTTAGCTTGACAAAAAAGGACATCTCTTTTACTCCAGAAATATATTAAACAACTTGACCCAGATGGTGTCTCCGCAGCAGCAATCAAAAGTGTGATATACGTTTTAGAGAACACCAACAGATTAGAAGAATGACTAAGTAGTTTATTTACTGGAAAACGTAGGAACTGCAACAAAGCTCAAATTAGAGGGGAGAGAGATTAAAATGGAACTTGTTAGAATGATTGAAAGAGGCCAGAGATAAACAGTTGATGAACCTGCAGCAAGGTTTAGACAAAATATATTCTATGTTGACCAGATAACTGTACTTCGAATAAATGTTGAAGTTTGTAGACTGGAATGCATAACTTTATATCCGATATGTAAATGATGAGCAGTCATTCAACAGTTTAGACAGGGAATCACTTAGTAAATTGCACAGGCACTATTGAGTAATACGCATTATTAAGTAACATAATAAAGACAACGTTTTGAGTTTTACATGATATAACGCTTTCAAACACCTTTGAGATAAAATCTCGGGCGAGGCAGAGCTGCCTCTCATTACAATTGTTCCTTCCTCTGGCTGTTGAATGTGTAACAGTTTCAGACAGGGCATGAGCGTTACGGGCAGGGTTCATGGGTTCGGCGACTCTGATAATAAAGGCACTTGAATGTGGTGTGCCAAGGTCACTCACGGTCTCGACACTAAGTCGACGAAGGAAAACGGAGAATTGAGGACAATAATGGGTCTGGCACAGGTAGGGGTTAGGAGCTGACCACTCTTGCGTTTCTATTTGGTAGGAGGCAGGGTGTGTAGGGACCGACAGAGGTCATCATGTCTTGCAACGACATTTTGATTGGCATGATTTCAAAGTTATTCGTCCCAATAACAACATAGTAGCATTAGATCCAAAATAAAGTGATAGCTGGGTCAGACATCCCACAGAGGACCATTAGACAGCACTGAAATTGCTTGAGACAATATAAAACAAGGCAGGCCATGGATGGAGAGCAAGTCTGAGAATTTAGCGAGGGGTCTCGCTAGCTCTTCGACATTAAAGAAGATCGAATGTTAGCATGCTACGAGTTGAGAAGGTTGTTTTAAGGTAACTTAGCGAGATGAATCTAACTACAGGGTGACAGAACCAGCATACACCTTTGAGTATTAGTGAGTCGTTCTAATGGGTGTGTTGGTTGACCCCAGTGAGTCGTTATATTAAGGATGCGTGTGTGTGTGTGTGTGTGTGTGTGTGTCTGTGAGTCGTGATATTAAGGATGTGTGTGTGTGTTTGTGTGTATGTGTGTGTGTGTATGCGTGTTTGTGTGCATGTGTGTGTGTGTGTTTGTGTGATGGGCAGACCATCTAGGCAGCCCCATATGTTCCAGAGAATGTGCATACACAGATCTATTAGGTGTTGGATCACATGTGAGTATATGTGGAGTAGACTGACTGTTTAATGTATAGATCACCGCCCGGGGCGATATGGGAGTGAGTAAATAGACAGAAAACGATCGTGAAGAGTTTTTAAGAGTGTGGTGAGTGTGCAGACAAAGGAAATAGAATGGCAGAACTGGGTTACCATAGTTACGTAAAAAACATCAACATGTATGGCTTATATTTTGAGTTTTAGTTAAATACATACACATATATTTAATGATTATTTAGTTAACATAGATTTTAAATAGTTGTTTGTAATTTATTATTCTTTTAAATGGGTGTTTATTAAATTTAAATATTGTTGCTGGATAGTGTTGATGTGTTAATTGATGAGTGTGGTTTGGTCGTGAATGATGATGCAAGTAGTACCATTCTAGAAAGCTAAACCACTCTGGAAACGCCTTACGCTGCCAGAAATGGATAATGAAAAACACGGCTTTTTTCAAATAAACATGATGATCTAGACGCGGCTTATGAATTGTCTCTTCAATCTTATAACCACAACCAAATACAAAATACAAAAAATATACCTAACGGATGGTTTCCAAATTATGTCGAATGTTCAAAGACATCAGAAACCGTATTGGAGAATGAAAGCACCAAACGAATGGAGATTGTATTGGGAGACGATGCTGCTACAGTTAGACTCATGCATATTTATAGGTAGCAGTATAGACACGTTCAGGTGTACCGATAGGTTTCACATTAAGTTAAGAAAACTACAAAACGCAAACAGGCTTGTTCTCCGGGAATATATGGATATCAAAGATAAATGGTTACTCCAAAAGTACAGATCTTCAAATTCAATGTCATGTACATTCCTTTGTAGGGCTCTGTGACGCCAGGAACAAAGAATAGTACAACTAACAAGGTCAAGGCTTTCATGAACGGAATCGTGAACCAAACTAAGGGAAAAACGGCGTAAAGAAGACTACGTATGATGACAGCTATATTTATATCAGGCATATGCTCTGTACGGGTCAGCTGGTAATTATTGTAATTATTATTAATATTACTATTGTTTTTGTAACTATCTGTGTACTAACCGAATTGACATGCTGGTCCAAAAAAGGGACTGAGACATGCCCCAGTTATACATTCTCCGCTGGACTGGCAGCCTCCACCACAATTACACTTGTACCTACAGGCTTCTCCAAACCAGCCAGTTGCACAAACTACATCTGTCAATTATAGTGACGTGAAAACATATGAATCGTGCAGTTACAAAGTAGTATATCTACAAATATGTACAATTGCAAAGTTACATAGTTTCATAAGTAAATAGTTACAACGATTTATATGTATACCATTGCATCTTTTAAATGTTTTAGTTGCAAATTGGTATCGTTCCAAAGTGGTGCAATTAAATAGATGCATAGTTCCAAAGTTGAAGTGTATAATGCTGTATAGTTTCATAGTTGTATAGTTACACAGTTGTTGTTCAGTTCTGTTCAGTTCATCCCACGCCAGCTCTCTCTGGCTGTCGCCGCCTGACGTATCTCACCGTGACGAAAGCCTGACCACTCAGCGATGTTGTCCACCCATCTCTTCCTTGGACGTCCTCGCCCTCTCTGTCCCGGTACGGATCCAAAGAATATCGAGTTGGAATTACGGTGGACTACGCGACTTTCCCGCACCAGCCCATCTTTCGTCTTTTGATAGTTGTGAACAGATCTTCAAAAGGACTAATAGCGTCTTCAACTCTATGACGGATGTCTAGGTGCGTGACATGATCCTTATATGTAACATTTAAGAGTTTACTATAGCACCGCATTTCCATTGCACGTATTCTTCCCTGGATATCTGATGTAATGGTCCTGGTCTCGCAGGCATACATAACTATTGACAGCACGAAAGAGCGCAGTAGTCCGACTTTTATGCCGAGGGCGAGCCGCTTGTATCGCCAAATAGGTTGCAGCCGAGTCAGCGCCGCTGTTGTTTGTGCTATTCTTGCAATTACCTCTGGCTTCGAACCCTCTTCGCTGATCAACGATCCAAGATATTTGAAACGTTTCACCACCTCAAGTACCTGCCTCTATGACAGATTGAAACCCTGCAACGTTATTGGTCAAGAGCTTTGTTTTATCAGCATTTATTTCCATACCAAAACTCAGGGCAAACTTTCCAATCTACCAATCAACTCCTGAGGTTCCCTCTATGTGCCTGCCAATACATCAATATCATCAGCAAAGCGCAAGTTTGTGATTAGCCTGTCACCTATTTTAACCGTGCCAACATATTCTTTTAAGGTCGTCTCCATTATTCTCTCCAAGAAGATATTGAAGAGTGTGGGGGAGAGTATACAACCATGTCTCACACCCACTGTCATACGGAACCAATCGCCTAGCGTTCCCTCTACTGAGATAGCGCTGGTCGCCTGCTCATAAAGGTTTGCAATTACCCTCACAATATCACTGTTGAACTTGTAATGCCTCATTGTTGACCATAGCGCCGCATGCCACACTCTGTCAAACGCCTTTCGAAAGTCAATGAAGGCATGGTATAGTGGTTGATGATACTCTGAGTACTTCTCATTCTGTGTAAGATGTTGAGCTGCAAAAATAGATATCCATGATCATGAAACCATATGTGTCTCCCGTCATATCGTATTTTAAATTTACTGGAAGGTAACGATTTCAATGTGGATTAGTTAACGTTACGCGGTGGTTGTAAACATATGTTACCTATTATGAGTGGATGCGTACTGGGAAGGGTGCCGGGTGTTGTCACGTGTAACTGATGATTAGCTAATGGAAGGTGAATGTTGCAGCCATTACTTTGACAGAAGAGAGATCACGTGTAATTGTTTTTTAAATTTTGGCACATGTCACTCAATACACCAAACAGTAAGTCGAGGGGATATTTGAGATACCTATTCATCTCTTGAAAACAGCCAGTGGAACTCTACAAAATGTACGTAATTGTTAGTCCCGAAAATGATATGTATAATAATATATTATGTATCATCATCATCATCAGACCCGTAACCTAGAAGGTCATTGAGGAACCGTTATGGCATGTTGTCAAACCACTTCCTGTCACACGTCTAGATTTTCCTCCAGGGTATTAGTTTCAGCTACAGACCTTCCCGTCCACTCTTTTATATTTTCCTCCCAGCTCTTTTTGGCCCCCCTTTCCTACGCTTCCCAGGCGCAGTGTCTTGTAGGACGGACTTAGTCAGTCCCACCGGCCGTAATATGTATCCATACCATATCAATGTTCGTGTTTTTACTAGAGTCAATACGTTTTTATATTAACTTAACTCGTTCCTAACAATTTCAAAAACAATCTTGTTTTTAACACGTTCCAAATATGAACAAACAAGAATTCTCAGCAAGCGTCTCATTTCCATTACGCAAATGTTATGTCCTACGGTAGCCGTCAGAGTCCACGGCTCACTGTCGTACATGTATACCAAAGCGATTATTGTATACATTAAAGTCAACTTCGATTTAAGGCTAATGTTCTTGTCTTTCCAGATTAGTAGCAGTCTGGTCAGTGCGACTATGTCCATCCATGTTTTTGATTGGTCCTCCGCTCGACCTGTACTTCTACAGGACCATAAGCCTATGTATAGGTCCCATCTCTAGTGTGAGCTGGATGCAGCCAGGAGGACAACGTCCAGATTAGCGGGCTAGGCTCGAGCAGCTTATTACCCCACTATAGATAGTGGTTAACTGATGTGCGAGTGCATTTGTATAGACTTAAACACTAGAGCAAAGTAGACCTGCAGGGTGCTAGGCGTAATCTATGCTGCTCTTAACAAACAACCTAGCCAAAGCCGGAGGTATGCTAAGTAACACAGTTAGTCGCCTCTTACGACATGTTCTATGCGTGGCAGTGGTACTATTCTTGTCCATGTCATACACATAGATCTCGTCAAATGAATATGTTCATTAGGCTGAAACGAAATGTAAGCAAACACAGATCATGACCACTGCCTATTTCCTCCCATGTATAACTTGTTGTTTGAGCCTTACTGATAATGGACAGAAATCTGGTTTATACCATAATGTAGTATCTCTGATGGTGGTGTTGCCCTCTTGATGGTTGCCGTGTGGTTCTTTCAGACATTTGAAGGTTCTCTCAGCGTATTTTCAAACAGAAAACGATTTGTATTCTGCAAATCCCATCAACATTTGCCCTATCACGTGTGAAACTCTGTTACAAAAGGGCCCGTATGTCTCCCTCTAAGTTTCTGACGCGTTCGAGCAACTTTCGCGTTTCAATCAGTCTGCACTATAAGGATGACTTTCTGGTTGGTATTGTTGATGCACCTCTGTAACTGGTCATAACAACACTAAACCTCCTCGTCGTAGCCTGTTGTTGGTGAATGTGTCCGTATCACCGTTATGTAAATGGCTGATGCCTTTTTCTTATAGTTATAACTCTACGGGATATGGGGTGGTATTCTAGCTCTGTGTTGTTGTCTTTTATGAGCCAGGAAACCCAAACCATGTTGATGAGTACTTTCGTCCGCACTATGGTAGAATATATGACCCTCCTCCGCCATATTGCAGAATACATGACCTTTCTCTGTGCTCGTCTCTACAAATCTAGTCCATCATGTCTAACAAACACCTAGTACGTGCCATCTATATTTAAGCACTTCATGTGAGAGCTCGTTCACTTTGCTCACCTGTCTTAATGTTCTTACATTCCACGAGGCAATAATGACGTTGTCATGTGTTCTGAGTTTCTATCTGGACCGGTTAGGTTTTAAAGCCGTTCTTGTGTCGTCCTGGCATTAGTGTCTCACTGTTGTTCTCTCTAACTGATTTTGTCTTGGTCCGCTAAACACCTAACGGAGCCCATCTTTCTTTAGATGTTCTGATAATAAACTCAACCCTGCATATAACTCTCAACATTTTGCATTCAGCCATACCATTTCTGTCAGCAGGGTTTCAGCGTGCGCTATTCACCCTGGCCGTCGCGTTTACTCCTCCCTCGTCCTCCCCGTTTCCTGCTTGATCGTTTCTGTGTGACCAGACTGATGTCCGTACCGATCGTCGTTGTTAATTAATCGACCTATTATCTATTTATATGTGTTAAATAGCGATTTAGATTGTAGTGGCGTACTATTGTAGTGACATAAGATTGTAGTGACATAAGATATTAGTGACATACGATTGCAGTCACATACTATTGCAATAACCAAAGAGTGCAGTGACATAAGAGTGTAGTGTCAGAAGACTGTAGTGATTAACGATTGTAGCGACATAAGATTGAAGTGACATTAGACTACATTGGGAGAAGATTGTAGTGATTAACGATTGTAGCGACATAAGATTGAAGTGACATTAGACTACATTGGGAGAAGATTGTAGTGATTAACGATTGTAGCGACATAAGATTGAAGTGACATTAGACTACATTGGGAGAAGATTGTAGTGATTAACGATTGTAGCGACATAAGATTGAAGTGACATTAGACTACATTGGGAGAAGATTGTAGTGATTAACGATTGTAGCGACATAAGATTGAAGTGACATTAGACTACATTGGGAGAAGATTGTAGTGATTAACGATTGTAGCGACATAAGATTGAAGTGACATTAGACTACATTGGGAGAGGATTGTAGTGACAAGAGACTGCTGTGGGAGAGGATTGTAGTGACAAGAGACTGCTGTGGGAGAGGATTGTAGTGACGGAAGGCACTTCGTCGAATATTGATATCTCTATTGTAATTTCCACCAGAGTGGTGTGTCGGGCTCTTTATGTATGTAAGGGCTAGAATACCACCACTGCCTCACAGAATGTATGTCGAAGGAGGTGTCTAGCTGTGTGACATAGCATAACACCAGCCATGGTGAAGTGGTCTGGTTAGAATTACATATATGGCACCTAACATGTTACGGGTCTACGTTGATCTGGTGTTTGAATCTATTAAGATGAACGGCTAACTACCCTCCGTAAGCGATTCCCTCAACCCAGTGTAGTATAAAGCTGCTTAAGCCTAGCACGCTAAGCAGGAAATATATCTCCCGGCTACATCCAAATCATACTAGAGCTTGGACCTGAACAGGGGCATATGCTCCTGTACAAGTGTAGGTCGACCAAGGCCTAACAATTGTTATCTCAGTCGTAGGCCTCACAATGTTTGCAGACGATGCACGTGGCACTCTATGAGTAGCCTCTCATAGCGCAAGACTGGACACTGAATATGGAGACCGTGGGCTGTCCAAACTACATGCCTCCACCCCCGGCCAATCTTATCCTTACCAGTGTAATCCAACGGAATGCAACGCATGATAACTTTGCACAAGTTCAGCTGCAGGAGCTGCTGTAATGAGTTCGCATTTTTGAAACCACCCCCATTAGGGGCTACCCCTCTGGATTGTTTGTCTGGGTTTACTGAAGTAGCCCTACCTTCTAATGATGTTTCCATAAGGCAGTGGGGTGAGATGCTAGTTACTCGAGACATCCGATGGTACACTAATTGTTCCAAGACTAACCAGCAATCCCTGGCAGTTTTTGGTCTAAAATCAGAGTTCCTTCTCTCATAGGCGAACTCCCTAAACAGGATAGCGAGCTTCGCCTATACGGGCTTAGAATCAGAGTTTCCTTTCGTATAGACTGGCTACCACCAAATGCAAATCACCCCACTCTGCCATACTCACTATATGTATCGCCCCATCCATAATGTGTAACTGTAAAGAAGGCGATGATAGAAAACGCTGTGCTTGTCCCTACCACTAGAAGTGACATATGACCAGCGAATGTACTTCGTCGATAAATAGGATAGTCTACACCAACTCGCACATAAGATGGAACAGCTGCTATATACTATTTGTCAAACTTATTACTATGGATAATCCTTATTTCTCCCGCATCACTGCACATTTATATCCAAAAATAATCGGCAAACCGCGAATGCACACTGGAGAATCACAGCAAAACTATTTTGAGATTGAAACCGACCCGCAGCTATCTTAGCGCTACATTAATAACACATGTGTTGCTGCAAGACTTTAATGCAGTAGAAGGAGACTGATTTCCAAGTTTAAACTACAAATCGCATTCATCTAAACATTCAGTTAACTAAAAGAGAATCAATTGTAAGATAAGGGTTCTTCTAAAGAAATGCCGGTTCAGATGGGTGGCAGGTTCAGAAGTGCACGGAATACAATCGGATCATTTCGTTGTCTCTCAAAAAGACACTTCGACCATTATGAATCTGCTGCATTATTGACTGAGAAAGTCTATCATCGAGTCCCCTGGAACAACATTTATTCATATATTGCAGAATATATGTGTCTAGTTGCCGATCATTGGGTTCAATGAAAATATATAGTAGCAAGAGGCAATGATATAAATCAAAAACGGACCATCATATCCAGTTTCAATAAAATATAATGTACGACAGAGTTAGTTGTAGTCACAGACGCCATAGCACATAATGTGAAAGCAAATGTGTAAGAAGTTGTAATATGTGTGTCAAGGTCAATGATGAAATAGTGAATGTCCTTACATTTAGAGACAGCCAAGCCGAAGTGGGAGGATCAGGATCATCGCTACAAAAGCTACTTGAATTCATTTAGATAACAACCAATAAATGTGGATTGACAATAACCAAATGGAAGACAACCACTATATAGAGAGTCAAACAAGATAGGAATGTGCATATGACAACCAAGTGAGAAATAAACGGACACATACTAAATAATACATATTTAAGTCAGCCCATCACAGAGGATGCCAGAAAGGAAAGTAGTATTACAACGTCGATTACATTGGCTAAGACGACCTTCAGAGATAAAATAAAATGGGTTATATATGGCTGAAATAATGACTGTAGAAAATACAGATACACAGCTTGGAAGCGTTTAAAATGTATGGGTGAAGCATATACTAAGATCGAGTTGGACAGATCAAATGATCCAATGAGTGTTGTCAATGAGATAGACGCACAAAGAGACACACTGAAAACTTTAACAATTAACGAATAAGATGGACATGACACAATGTACGACTGGATATTATAAAACAAAAAGAATAGTAGAAGGCAAAATCGTATGGACCAGCACATGACGGCCAAAACTAACATTTCATTTCGGGAAAGCAAAACCATCAAGATTTGATTCGATTATCACGTATCCTGTCATTTGCAGAACGTCGCTCTCGTCACAGAAACACGATCTTATGTCAACGGTGCAACCTATTCTAGAGTCATGTCCAAGTATTCCGTGACATTTTGGTGCCATCTCCTTCTGGGTTTACCTCTGTCTCTATTTCTCGGTACCATACCTTCCATTACCATTCTCCCACGTGTGTTTTAATGGGTACACAATTTTAATTATCTGGTCAAAATGGAATTTATGAACCAATTCCCATCTATTCTCAGCTCTTGTTTAATGTCTGCATTTTTCTAACTATCGGTTTTTAGTAATAATAGTTGTCCATCACAAGTGATGAAGACCACTATCTTTGTTCAACCGTGTGGACAGTCGTATGTCTTGCTGTGTTCGCTGAAATGGGTGACTTGCGCGGTTATTTGGATTAAAGTGAGGAAGAAACTGCGCCTTTTGTCAACCTCACTCACAGAGCCTAAGCTACCTTTTGACAGTGGCAAGACATTCATCGAGACGACTGGAGATAGCAAATGATGCATATTTTGCCTCAGGGTTACCACCGAAGCCTTTCCGTAAACATGTAACCCACAGGGTAGAAAGGTAGGATGGCATCTAACGTAGTTTGTCGTGCCTTTTCGATAACCACAAGAGGTCGTATGGACAACACTCAGCGTGTGAGTGGGTCTGGCATCTCTCCCCAGCTGTATTCAGCTCATCATAGTAGCATCTAAAATTTCCACACGCCAAATTCGTGAAGGTGAACCGGCAGAACTAACCCGTGAAATACGTCACAGGTATAAGCGTAGTACCATTCAGCCGGCGTCCAGACCAGGATAAACGAATGGAAGAAATCACAAAAAAAGAACGAAATAACAAGTCCAGACGGAAAACAACACCACGGTTCAGTGAACACAAGTGTAAGTTGCCGAATAGTGTGAATTCCAGGCAAATCCGTGGTCTAGCGGCATCCATAATGATCCGAAACAGTAGAGAAAAGTAGACTCGCAGCCAGTTATGGCGCCATCTTTGCCAGATTTTTAGTAATCTGGTCCATAACATATCGGCTAGAAACGCTCGATTATCTATCTTGAGGTGTGTGAAACGGTTCATGTTTCTCAACCGTTAACTGCCATGGGAATAAACAGGTCCTCACTATTTTCACTTTGGTTGATTTGATGGTGTTCTGTGATAATTTCCTAAGGATGGCTATCCTCTGCATTGTGAATCTCTATGTTTTTTGTTTAACAGTCGATGTTTTTGTCAATTATTGAGCTCTGATAATCGCTGAATGTTATCTGGTCTGTCTATATTCCCCCGAAATGTATGTTGACTTCTTGTTTTATCGGTGGTCATTATCGGTGATGTGTGTACGTATGCAACTAGGTTTTGATCTGTGGTGCATCGGATTACGGCTGCAATTAGCTGCTCTAACCCCTCTGCGCAATTTGATAGTATGATAGTCTTCGCTTCTATGATATGGATCGTGTATACGGCGATTGTAAATAGATCTGAACGTGTATGTATAATAGTATACTTCAACGTTTCTCCTTATACACTCTGCATAAATGTTAAAAACGTTTGGGGAGAGGATACATCCCTGCTTTTCTAAAATGTGCACTTGGAACCAATCTTTTGTTTGACCTGATACTCTGACATCAGCGTGTTGTCCCGGACATCATGATTCGTTGAGATGGATTAGAAGTAATAAAAACCACATATATTTCATGCTGTTTCACAATGACTGATGTTTTACACATTAGAAGGCGTTAATGTAACCGATAAAGCATGTATACGTATCGACATCATACTCTCTGCATGCTCCCTATACGGTCCTAATATTGATAATGTGAGCCTTGGTCCCTCTGTCTTTTCTGAAGCATGCTTGCACTTCGTGGATTTCGCATTTGATTGTTATTTTATCTTCTGCAATGTAATCCCCAAGAGGATTTGCTATTGTGAATTATTAGCGCAATAGTTCTGAATTATGTCCATAGCTTTAAGTTGATTATCTTGGAGGAGAAATATAAATTGATGTTACGTTCTGCTGGGATGTCCTCAATCCTTTCAATATACTTTTTTTTTCTTCCGGAGAGAGTTTCGTCACATACAGCTCCTGTTTATCTCACTTCGTATTGTAAATGTGTGCTTCTATATGTCTCCGTACATTCTGACATATATAAAGCGGTCGAATAGAACAACGACAGCTTCTCATTCACCCATACCAGTTAAAGGACTGGCCACCTAGATGACGTGAAATGAAGGACAGTCCGCGATAACGGCACTCAAATCCCACAAATATGTTGAACTGGTTTATGTTAGAATAACCTTTGCGAAAATGGTTTAAATGTTCAAGAAAACAGTACAAAACGGTTCAGGAAAGCATTAAAAAACCGTTCAAATAAGTAGTAAACACCGTTCAAGAAAGCAGTAAGGCGGTCCTAGAAAGCAGTAAAAAACGGTTCAAGAAAGCAGTACACAACGGTTCAAAAAGAAATAAAAACGGTTTAAAAAAAGTAGTCAATACGATTCAAGAAAGCAGTAAAAATGGTTCAAGAAGGCAGTAAAACTGTTCAACAAAGCACAAAATACGGTTCCAGAAAGCAGTAAAAAACAGGCAGAAAATGAGCCAGAAATCAAAATGGAAATATAAAAAAAGCTTGCGATGCAGATAACAAAATAATGAAAGAGCTATGTACAACTTAACTAACTTAATGTCTGGTTTAGAAGACTACAGTTTAATTTACATTTCATTGCCCTAAAAATTAGACGTTTCCAATATATTCTTGAATCCATTTCATGTAACTGCCTTCAACACTTCCTGTGGCAATGCATTTCAAGCATTCACCGCTCTCTTTACTCAAACAAAAAATGTCCTAAGTTCTAATCTGGACATTTCTTTAATCAATTTGTAGATGCGCCCTCCTGTTTTTTGTATGTTTAACAGTTACAAAAGAAAACGGGTTACAGTCTAAAGTTGTCCATTCCATTGATTATCTTATAAACCTGTAGAAAGCCACGTCGACTTCTTTTCTTTTCTCGACACCGAAGGCCGAGTTTACTAGTCCTTCTTCATAACTGTAATTATTGAATCCCGTTATCAGTTGTGGCCGGTGTATGTGTATCCTGTCCAGCATGTTTATATCCCTTCTACGACAAGGACTCCACCTCTGTACACAGTACTTCAATTAAGATCGAATTACTGTTTTTGTACAGTTGGACGATCACTTTCATGCGCATATGTTGAATATTTTTGTGTACCATACACAGCTTTGCATTTCCCTTTTTCATTGCTACCTGAACTTGATCACTCACTTTACCTGTATGATCTATTAAAACCCCTGAATCTCTTTTCTTTTCTCTCTGTCTAATATTGTTCCCGCCCACTCTGTAATAAATGTACATAATACTAGTTAGTGCCTTTTCGGCATTTCTTAGACTTCATACTAGGATGTGGTTTAGGCGAGGGATCAATACTAAGAAAACAATAAAGATATAGGCAATGGTTCTACCTATTCTCTGTTATGCGTGTGAGACATCGCCGTGGATAGATGATATGGCAGGAAAATAAACTACTTCTACATGCACTGTCTGCGGAACTGCTGAGGATTAGAAGGCAAGACATGGTGCCAGATACAGATGTGTAAACGCAAGCGGGCATGTCCAGTATACACACAGTGATATGTGGAGCACAGCTAACGTGGGATTGCTATATAGTACACATGTCGAATCAACGTTTACAAAAAGATCTGCTCTATGGTGAACTCCAAAATGGCAAGAGACCAAGCAGTCGGCAGCGGAAAACGTACAATAACACACTAAATATATTACTGATCCAGTGCCGTATTAACCACTATGACTGGGATAGAATGACCACCAATCACACAGACTGACGAATCAATATTGCTGACGTTGTACGTGATAAGATGATGACATCCAGGGACAATAGCTCCGTAAGTTAATAAACTCACATCATTCTTTCTTCATCCTCGGTGGACGGAAGTGTCATAATTCCCTCTATAAAATACAACAGACGATTCAAGCTTCAGATTTACTTGTTTAGCCATCTTTCAACTGATTTGAACAGTTGTAACATATCCGATCTATTTGATGGAGCTATGTTGCAGACGGGAAACGCGTCTAATCTATTATGTTTCACTCTACACTCACTTTAAACAAATTGAAGGAACACTAAATATCAACACTACATATTATTTTATCAAGAAACACTGCCAACTATCAACTCTATACCAACTTAGTTCCTTTCTCTCACACGCTTATCTAAAACATCCTACCGCTTAACCTAACCTTATAGATACTGTTACTGCCTGGTTCTTTCTCCTTCCTTAATCTGGTCTGCTGCCATCGAACTCTGTTGCGAATATCAGCTTATAGTGAAGCCCATTTGTTCTAAACCCAAGTATGACGTCCGTGGCCGTGTTTTTTGTTGTCGTCTTTTGATCAAAGTTATCAGCATAGACTGCATCAAATAATATCCATGGGATCATTGGAAAATTACCTCTAGCTGAGACGGGCGACTAACATTGACGTGATCATTAATGGGATACATGGAAGACTGCCTCTGTAAGCTACTGACGACTTGTAATTACGATTACTGCATACTATGACGGTGGTTACCTTGCTTGCCGCGTGTCTATCTCAACTTTCTCTCTTCATCGCCTAATTCTCAACTCAAATCTGCCTCACCTGCCTCTCTCGGTCGCCTTCTCTCCACTGAACGGCTCTTTCCAAAGTACCCCTGTCTCTGAAGTGAAGTGATCTTTCTCTGTCTCTGAAGTGTCGTGTTTTTTCTCTGTCTCTGAAGTGAAATGTTTCCCTCTGGTGTTCAAAAATCAATTATGCCTCAACTGCACATATCTCCGTTTCTTGCCATCCACTGAGGGCATGTAATCTCCTCACGTCTCAATGTCGGGATGTATATTCGATCTGCATATCCAGATGACGTGCTTTCCAAAACAGCCGGCGTTTTTGTGTGCTCCTCTGCTTGCCATTATAGTGGTAGATAGTGGCTTCCAGACGACGCGGGTTTGTCGGCGGCATCAAGTCTAGCTGTCTACTACCACTATCGTTCTAGGTATGGACAAATTACCTGTAACATACCTACATTTACGTATGTTTACCAAAGCTCTCACTTGTGCGGTTCGAGACAAAGCGTACGTGATCCGTTTTGGTTACTCAAATTCTGACTGAACTGAATTCATTTGCACTGACTCAAATACCACGAAAAAGAAAGCTATAAAATGGTTGTCTAAGATGTTTAAATCTTCCTCCCAATAGTTCACATGTTAAAACATATATAAGCGTGTACATATATATTGTCTCTACAGTTAAGATCTGTTGCACAGTTTTCAGTGAAAGCCGACAATACCTTATCGATTACAAATTGACGAACAGCAAGTATGTTCCACATTAGTCTACCCACGTCAATGACTGTACATTAATATACATGAAATAACATTTGCCACATTACATGTCATTCTCGAACTGAATTTAAATCCTCATTATATACACTTCTGATTTAGATAAGACATTAATGTATAATTGTATATCATCCTCAAATGTTGCAATCACGATCTAATATCATTAACCAAATAGTTTGTTTATGTCAACAACAACATTAGTTACAGAACTGAACCTTTTAGCAAATTGACTTTTTACCTCACACAATCCAGGGTGCACCTTATGTAAGTCCACTGTCTGCTTTCTTCTCGTTAACCAATTTTTAATCCAATCCTTTTGACAACTTTCACCTATTCCATGTGATTTCAACTCTCTAAATAGTTAATATCAAATGCCTTTGCAATATCTCGACAATGAGTATCCACATGATCCTCTCTATCCAAAAACATTTTAATTTCATCCATTAATTTTACTACATTATTTAAGCACAATCTCTGACCAGTAAACCCATGCTGATTATGTCTGATTAGATTAAATTTCTCTCAAAGCATCACATTGTTTTATTTTGAGTATTGACTCTGACAAGTTACACACTATTGGATCTCATCGGTCTATAATTCATTGGATCAGATGTGTTTTTTTTTTTTAATGAGGGGATCACTCATGCATTTTTCCAATCTCCTGAAACAATCTATTTTGCAAGTGATTGAAAACTAAATATAGGCAATGTTTTTGTAAGAGGTCTCTAATTTCAAACAGGAAATTCGGATGAATACAACCTTGACCTGGACATCTATCTACTTTCACGTACACCAATTAAAACAAATCCCTTCGTACTTAATATTGATTTTATTCCTACTTCTCCATTGCTCTTTGACAAATATATATATATATATATGGGACCTATTGGATGATGGGGCAGTCCTATTGTGTGTATACTGGGCCAAAGTACTGTTTGAGCAGGTTAGTCACATCCATCTTCTCACTTACTATGTTCGTGTGCTACATATGAGATAGTCTACTCTATCATTGGTTCTTTGTTTGTTTCTAACATCATATCAAAGAACCTTTTACTATCATTTGTAACCATTAGAGCACGTTTTGTTACAAGAGTACTTTTACGATGGATGGGTGTGTGGTGTATGCATGACACTTAGGGAACGAGGAATTAATGTGTGTGTTTCGTGTGTGCAGGACACTTATGGAACGATGAATGTGTGTGTGGTGTGTGCAGGACACTTTTGGAACGATGCATGTATGTGTGGTGTGTGCAGGACACTTAGGGAACGATGCATGTGTGTGCGGTGTGTGCAGGACACTTAGGGAACGATGCATGCGTGTGTAGTGTGTGCAGGGCACTTGGAGAACTCTCTCTTCTCTTTTTTCTTGCGTTCGCCTGAATTATCTGTCCCCCAAGGTGGGTGTGCGTTGCACTGTAGTTTTTATGTTCCACATGTCGGCCCCGTGCTTCCAACTTCAGCATGTATTTTATGTAAGGGTCTGCTTCATGCTTCATTGTCGAAGGGTTTGCTTCCCCGTGGTAACGGCCGGTGCTATGATAAGAATCGAACCCATAACCGTCTGATTGCGAGCTGTGTCACTTAATCACTAGCACCCACCGTCCCCCACTTGAGGAACGATGAATATGTGCGTGTGGTCTGTGCAGGAAACTTGGAGAACAGTGCATATGTGTGTTATGTGTGCAGGACTCTGAGGTAACGATCTATGTGTGTGTGTGTGTGTGTGTGTGTGTGTGGCGTGAACAGGGCATCTTGGGAACGATCGATGTGTTTGTTGTTGTGCGCATAACACCTAAAGAAAGCTGGATGTGTGTAGTGTTCAGGGAACCTAGTAAAAGATGGATTTGTTTCTTGTGTGCATGCCATTTGGGTAAAAATGTATCTGTGTAATGTTTACATGGCAGTAATGGAAGATGGCTGTATATGCAGCCCACTTAAAGAACGATGTATGTGTGTGTGTGTGTGTGTGTGAGTTTGTTTGTGTGTGTGTGTGGTGTGTGCATGACTCTTAGGGAACGACGGATGTGGGTAATGTGTGCAGGACACTTTGGAACGATGTATGCATGTGTATAGTGTGTACATGACTCTTAGGGAACGACGGATGTGAGTGATGTGTGCAGGACATTTGGGAACGATGTTTGCATGTGTATAGTGTGTACATGACTCTTAGGGAACGACGGATGTGAGTGATGTGTGCAGGACACTTGGGAACGATGGATGTGGGTGTGTGTGTGTGTGTGTGTGCGTGTGTGTGTGTGTGTGTGTGTGTGTGGTGTGTCTGTGTGTGTGCTGGATACTTAGGAAACATGTGATGTGTGTGGTCTGTGAATGAAACACATGGGAGGACATATGTGGGTGATGTGTCCAGGACACTTAGCGAACAATATATACATATATGCGTGTGTGCAGGACACTTAGGGAACGATTGATGTGTGTGCATGACGCACATGAAGCGTTTGATTTGTATGGTGAGTGCAGGGAATATAGGGGACAATGTGTATGTGTGTTATGTATGCAGGGCACTGAGGTAACGACGTATGTGTGTGTTGTGTGTGCAGGACACTTGGGGAATGATGCATATGTGTGCGTAGTGTGTACATGACACCTAAGGAACGATGAATGTGTATGTAGTATGAGCAGGACACTTGAAGAACGATGGGCACTTAGGGAATACCCGATGTGTGTGTTTTGTGCAAGATACACATGGAATGACGGACGTAGGCGATGTGTGCAGTACAATTAGCGATCGATATACATGTGTGCAGAACACCTAGGGAACGATGGATGTGTGGGTGGTGCGTGTGAGACAGCTAATGAACGATTAATGTGTATCTAGTGTGTGAAGGGCACTTATGAAACGATGTATGCGTGTGTGTGTGTGTGGTGTGTGTGAAGGACACCACGAGAACGATGTATGTGTTGGTGTGTGTGTGTTGTGTGCAGAACACTTAGCGAACGATGGATGTGTTATGTAAGTGCAGGACACTTAAGGAATGATGTATATGTGTGTTATGTGTACTGGGCACTGACGTAACGACGGATGTGTGTTTGTGTGTGTGTGTGGTGTGTACATGACATATTGGGAACGATCGATGCGTTTGGGTTGTGTGCATGGAACTTAGGGAATGATTGATGCGTGTGTGTGATGTATTCAGGAAACCTAGATGCATATGGATGTGTGTAATGTGTGCAGAAAACTAAAGGACGACGGATGTGTGTGCAGCCCAGTTAATGAACGATATATGTGTTTGGTGTGTTCAGGCCACTTAGAGAACGACTGATGTGGGCGATGTGTAAAGGGCACTAAGGAAACGATGCATGTGTGTTTGGCGTGTAGATAACACTTAAGGAGTGATGGTTGTGTGTGTGATTTGTGTAGGGCACTTCGGAAACGACGGATGTGTGTGTTGTATGTTCATAACACATTGATAACGATGGATGTGTGTAGGGCACTTAGGGAACGATCGATCTATGTGTGGTCTGTGCAGGGCACTAAAGGAACGATGAATGCGTGTGTGATCTGTGCAGGACACTTAGGAAACGATGGATGTGTGTAGTGTGTGCAGGACAGCTAGGGAGCGATACACGTTCCAGAGTTTGTGTATACGCAGATCTATTGAGTTGAGTGTGGGATCACATGTGAGTATACGTTGATTAGACTGCATGTTTAATGTAAAGACCACCGCCCGGGGCGATTTTGGTATGAGTGAATGCACAGCATACGATCGTGAAGAGTTTGTGAGAGTGTGGAGAGTGTGCAGATAAAAGAAAAAAAGATAAAACTACAGAACAGAGTTACCATAGTTACAGAAATAACAGCAACATGAAATTAGTGTATATTATATAATAGTTAAAAACATATATTATGATTATTTAGTTAAGATGTATTTTCATTAGTTGTTTCTAATGTATTGTTCGTTTGAATGAGTTTTTATTAAATATGCAGATTGCTTCTGATGAGTGTTGCTGTATTAATAGCTGAATGTGGTTGGGTCGTGAATGATGTAGATGCAGGCAGTAACATTCTAGAAAGATAAACCACTGTGGAAACGCCTTACGTTGCCATACATGAATAATGAAGAACACGGCTTTCTCATATGAACATGATGATCTAGACGTAGCTGATAAATTGGCTCTTCAATCTTAAAACCATAACCAAATTCAAAATACAATAAATATGCTTACTGAATGGTTTACTAATTGAGTCGAATGTTCAAAGTCATCATATACAATATTTGATAATGAAAGTATCAAACGAATTGAGATTGTATTGGGAGAGACGATGCTGTTACAGGTAGACTCATACATATACATTGATAGCAGTATAGGCAATGTCAGGGGTACTGATTGATTTCAAATTAAGTTAGAATATTACAAAACGCAAAACGGCTTGTCTAGTTTTACGTGAATTTATGGATATAAAAAAATGGTTACTCCAAAAGTACAGATGTTCAGATACAATATCATGTCCGCTCTTTCGTAGGGCTCTGTGATGTCAGAAACAAAGACAAGTACAACTAACAAGGTCAAGACTTTGGTCAACGGTCGCTTTAACCAAATTGAAGTATAAAAGGTACGATAAAGTCACTGATATAGAATTGTTAGGAAGAACAGGTCAGATGCAGGTCAAAAGAAGATGGTGACGAAAATGACAACGTTACGGAACCTCACACTATAATTACAAAGCAGTCTCTACTCTGTAAAAATCAGGACAAAAGAAGCAGGGTAAACATAAATTAAATCGAACAGACATTTTACTATCAGTCTTACTCATATGTTCACGTTTGTTATCACTACACACCTCCCCTCATAAGACATAATGCACACTGCCAGAACTTTAAAAAAAATGCCTCACTACACACCTCCCCTCACAAGACCGACTGCAAACTGCCAGAACTAAAAGAAGTTATCACTACACATATTTCCTCACAAAACCTTATGCATATGCCAGAACTAAAAGAATGTGTCACCACACACCTTCCCTCACAACAACGTAGACATACTGCCATTATTAAAACAATTTATCACTACACATCTTCCCTCACAAGACCTAATGCATAAAGAAAAAGACAATTAAAGTGCTCAGTTAGCAAGAGAAGAGATACCTAAACAAATGTTTTACAGAAGAGTACACTAAAATCAAAATAATATTCTTGAAAGTGTTTTGTTTGTTTCTTAATTTTTCAAGACGTCAACATGATGTCAATGAGAACTAGAAATAGTGGTGGTGTTTTACCTGTCGCACTCAATGTCAATAACAACTAGACATAGTGGTGTCGTTTTACCTGTTGCACTCATTGTGAATGACAACTAGAAATAGTGGTGGCGTTTTACATGTCGCACCTAATGTCAATGACACCTAGACATAGTGGTAGTGTTTTACCTGTCGCACCCAATGTCAATGACACGACTGACGTCAGCAGGACAGCCACTTCTAGTATGACAACCATCTCTGAGCATGTAGAGAAAAAAAACAAGAGATTCAAGATGGGCTTCGCATTGTGTGATTTCAAAATTGTTTCTCGATATGTGTCCTATCTCTCTCTCTTTTCTTTCTCTATCTCTCTATCTCTTTCTCCTCTCTCTCTCTCTCGCTCTCTCTCTCTCTCTCTATATATATATATATATATATCTTTCTCTATACACACACACACACACACACACACACACACTAAGTTCCTAGACATACGTATTGTTATGAAAAACTACAATCCGTAGTAATCTAGCATATAGCTTGTTAAAGTAGCAAATATTTGCCAATGTATGTACCAAAGCGGATCTGTAACTTTGCGCATGCGATGTATGGTAGCTTTTAAGTAAAACACACCTTGTAGTGGTTGTCGCATTTAACAAATGCACGGTGATACTAAACATTTGGGGTGTATTGATTTATGCTTTCATATGTGTACAACTGGTTCCAGCACTTTCAAAATGATGCAGTTAGATTTCGGGGAGTGCTGCCTAAGTCGATCTAGAACATTGGAATGGTATTCCCGTTTAATAAGTGTCCACTAATCCTTTAAAGATGTCTTCCACCAAGGCAGGCTATCCGTATCACCCAACAACGAGATCGCGACATATGTGCAAGAAACCATACCCGCTGACCGACAACTGACTTTCACAGAGATCACTGACCGACACTTGAATCTCACAGATAGCGCTGACTGACAACTGACTATCAGAGAGACCATTGATCAAAAACTATCAGAGATATATTTTACCGAATACTGTTTTATCATAGAGACCACTGACCAACAACTGACTATCAGAGAGAGTGCTTACCAACAACTGACTATCAGAGAGACAGCTGACCGACACCTGACTATCATATACAGTGTTGACAACACCTGACTATCAGAGAGAGTGATGACTTACAACTGAGTGTCATAGATAGTGCTGACCGAGAACTGATTATCAGAGAGAGTGCTGACCGAAAACTGACTATACGAGAGTGGGCTGCCCGACAACTATAAGATAGAGTGCTGACCCACAATTGACTATCACAGAGGCCACTGACCAACAACTGACTATCAAAGAGAGTGATGACCGACACCTCATTAGCATAGAGAATACTGACCGACAACTGGTTATCAGAGAGAGTGTTCACCGACCAGGCAGAGCGCTGACCAACAACTGACTAGCAAAGAGGAGTGTTGGCCAACAACTGACAATCTTGTGATGGTTGATCGACCAGAGAGAGGACTGACAAACAAGTGGCTATCATATATATGATTGGCCGACAACTGACTATCAGAGAGACCACTGACCAAAACACTGACTATCAGAAAGACCACTTACGAACAACTATCAGAGAGACCACTGACCAACACCAGACTATTAGAGAGCGTACTGATCGAAGACTGACTTTCAGAGAGAGAGAATGCTCATGCTGTTAGAATATCAATCCACACTTGCCATTAAGCTAAAACGGAAGATGTGCACATGAGACGGGTGACAGCGAAACTTCTGCCCACTTCCTGACTGAGGACCAGACGAACAATATGTTGTCCATGTGCACTGGCCTTTGTGAGCTTATACAAAAGGACACAACTCGATAACCGCTGTTGATGAAAGCTGCCTGTACGGATGCAGCCCGGAAACAAAACAAGTAACGTCCCAGTAGCAAACGACAGTATCCCCTAGACCGAAGAAGTCGCAACGGGTCAAGTCCAATGTCAAGACCATGTTGATTGCGTGGTTCGACATTAATGGGCTGGCTCATCAGGGGTACCTTCCTAAACGTCATTGTGGCATTGCTCAATTCTATAAAACAGTCTTGCAACGGAATCTGGATGCTATACACATACACCGCCATTAGTAGGGGCGCACATGTAATTGGATTGTGCACCAATATATATTATATATCGTTATATCTCACTCTCTCTCTTATTCTCCATCTATCTCTTTCTTTCTATATATATATTTTTTTTTTTGTATCCATATATCTGTATTTCTCTAGTTATATCTTAATATCTCTCGCTTTATCTATCAATGTATCTTTCTTGTTATATTTATCTTTGTTTTTCTATCTATCAATCTCACTATCTCTCTCTCTTTCTCACTCTTTAACTCTTCGTCTCTCTCATTCTTGCTCTCTCTCTTATTCTCTCTATATCTCTCCATCTCTCTCTTTCTCTCTCTCTCTCTATCCCTCCCACTATCATTTAACCGGTTATAGTTAGTCTTATATACATCCCAAGATAAAAGATGTTCTGATTTGTGTTTCGCTACGGTTGAGCAGATGCCGACCACCATTGATATATTGTCTGTTAGAACTGACCCCCCCCCATTACCATTCATTTCAAGTATATATAATTACTTCTCTTTATCTATGCTCTATAAGTTATGTCTTCTGTATACAATTTGAACGGTTCTGTATAATTAACAAATGACCTTACATTTGTTATGTTCGGCCTCTTTCTTGTGTGCCAATAACATGAACCAACATTGTAAATAATATGAGTCCATTTTGTTCTTGATTTAGGGAAGCTTTGTGGTGAGGTGATCAAGACGTTTTGCCTTGTGACCAGACTCTCTGAGTTTGAATTCGAGGGGCAACGGTCGGTTAATGGTGACAATTTATCTTGTGATTCCTGGGTTGGTCGCTGAAGCCAAGGAGCTCGTGCTTTGATCGATGCTCTCTGCAGGCGGGACTCTGTTCTGTGGAGAGAGCCGGAGCCAAAGGGGGCGCCCTCGTCTTTAACCTTCCATTATCCTGACAACAAGATGCAGGCGTACCTCGACTTCCGTCTCTTCCCGTGTCTCCGATTTGATCGTGCGTCTGTTTTAAATTATAAGCGCCTTTTTTCTTAAAATTGTTTAATGTTTATCACATCATCATCACGAGCAAACCAGTGTCTTGAGTCATCAATCGTAAAAAAGACACCGATCAGTGTGCAATGTCTATTTGATTTCTTTCCCCTAGCATCTAAAATGGCTGAGATTTGCAATGATGCTGTTTTTATTTTAAAATAACCAAACTACTCACATTACATTATTGTTATGATTTGCAGACAGTTACAGTCCGTGTTCGTGTTTTTTTTGGTCATAATTCTTCCTAACTGTATTGTATTGACACATAGAAACGATCCTCAGAGGTTCTGATAGTCCAACAATTGTCTAGTTTTTCTAAAGCTTAATGAACAATATATTACAAACAAGGACCAATAGTATCCCTACATAACCTACAGGAAAATATGTACATACTGTACACATCCTTCAACTACTTGCTCAAGAATAATTTCAAGATCATATATTATTTGAGTATTGCCATTCCTCTTAAGCTTACGTTTGTCTGTGTAGGGTCTCCAGGAGTTGGTAACTGTTATATAGTCAGTTACTGGCTTTGGGTTGGTTTCTTGATTCTAATAGTAAGTTACACATCCGCGAGTATTCAACTTGGGAAGATTTTCGAATCGCACTATAAAACGTATGTACAGACCAAAGTCAGTCTGTATAACAAAGGTCAGCAGAGAGAACAACATACAGACATATCCAGAAACGTTTATTAAGTGTTGGTTGTTTTCATAACATTACATATACAAACATATCTTACATATTGATTTTCCTTAATACGAATATCTATGTTTGCCACCCTAGATTAGTGTTATATTCGACAATTCTGTAATGTCTATCATTGTGAACAATAACCTGAATAACCTCTAGTTTTTCCTGTCTGTGCAACAATTACACAAACAATGTGGCACACTCATTATTCGGAATACCAAGAACGGTAGTCATGTAGGGTTTCACAATAGTCGTTAGAGTATATTTCGAATTATTTAAATAATTAAGAGTTGCCGTCCTGGCATATGCTGCTTAATTAGAAATCAATTGTTAAGTTCAGTAAAATAATATACTCCTAACATTACAAGAACTAGATTTGCTCACTGTCTTACAAGACCGTACGTTTTAGCGTGTTACCGTTACAATATAAATTAATAGACTGCATTACATAACAATGTTATGGTAGTAGTAGTATTTACATTAACCACGGCTGTTCGAATTATTCTGACTGGACAATTCCCGTACAAACTGGCTCAGTAAATGAATAGTCCCTATCGGTGACGTACAAGTAACTGTAACCGATCTAAGCTGTAAGGACGATATAGGTAAGAGCTGTAGAGACAACATATGAAGGAGCTGTAGAGACAATATAGGTAAGAGCTGTAGAGACAATATAGGTAGGAGCTGTAGAGACAATATAGGTATGAGCTGTAGAGACAGAATACGTAGGAGCTGTAGAGACAATACAGGTAGGAACTGTATAGAAAATATAGGTAGGAGCTGTAGAGACAATATATGTAAGAGATGTAGAAACATTATATAGATAAGAGCAGTAGAGACAATATATGTAGGAGCTGTAGAGACAGTATTTATTTAGGAGCTGTAGTGATACTGTATATGTAGGAGCTGTAGAAACAATATAGATAGGAGCTGTAGAGACAATACAGGTATGAGCTGTATAGACAATATATATATGTAGGAGCTGTAAAGACAATTTAGGTAGCATCATTAGAGACAATATAGAGGTAGGAGCTGTAGAAACAATATATGTATTAGCTGTAGAGACAATATAGGTAGGATCTGTAGAGACACTATATGTAGGGGCTGTAGAGACAATATATTTAAGGGCTGTAGAGGCAATATATAGGTATGAGCTATAAAGACAACATATTGGTAGGAGCTGTGGAGACAATGTTTAGGTAGGAGATTAGACAACTATTTACTTCTTTATTTTTTGTGGGATTTGAGTCAGTGAAGCTGATCTCAGTACTGCCAGAATGTTAGCAATCAAATCGAACCACTATGTTAACATAATTAAGTTTCAGGTCGTGTATTTATTTCTGGAACAATAGTGATATACATGTTGCCGTCGACAAACTAGCGTCGTCTGGAAACCACGATAATAGAATGTGGGATAATGGAAAGCAGACGGACAAAAACGCGGTCGGTTACGGAAATCACGTGTTCTGGAGAGTCAAATCGAATATAAATCCCGGCTTAAGAAGAGATGGCATGAGACAGGCCGCTGAGAGCAGTCGACATACCATTAGTAGAGAAAAGATTCGATGGAGACGCTGCATGAAGTGTAGGCGGAGCAGTAAAAAGACGACTTCAGAGATTAGATGCGATCACCTTTCGAGAGAGACACGCAGTGCAGAGCAGCCGACTGAGTGAGGCAGGTTTGAGTTGGGTACACGTTTAAAAGAGAACAATTAACTTCAGAGACAGATTATAACATTTCACTTCAGAAAGAAAGGTACTTTGGAAAGAGACGCTCAGTGGACTGCAGGTGACGAAGATGTGTAGTGGAGGCATATTTGAGTTGGAATTTAGGCGAATGAGAGAGGCAGTTGAGATAGACGCATACCAAGCAATGTAACTACCCTCGTATAATGTAGTGGTCGTAATTTCAAGGCATCCCATTCATCAAACTGATGCAGTCCCATTGATCACGTCTACAAGACCTTGATCACCATAATGTAAGTCGTCAGTCGCAGCTAGAGGCAGCTATACAGGGATCCCGTATATCATATTTCATATAGTCTGTCATGACCATGTTAAGACCACGTGGAGACCACTTTGATCTAACGTCGACAAATAGAAACAAAACCATGTACGTCATAGTTGGGTTCAACACCTACGAATCTTACCATCAGCGCCAATCATCAACTGAGTTCGATCGCAGCACGCCAGATCAGGAGCGGAGGGAGGACCGGGCAATAACAGTATCGATAAGGTTATGATTTAGCGGAAGTGTTATAGATAAGCATGTTAGAGAAAGGAACTAAGTTGTAGAGTGCAATATAATAGGGCAGATCTCTTTACCGTCTTCGGTAGAGATCCATCATGTTCGATCGGTTATGACATATAATTAACTAGTAAGTAGATTGTTATTTTAATTGTCGAGACTGTATAGTAAAGTTATTCACGATACCAGCGGGTAACACACAAAAAGAACATTCACGACAAGTAAAAAGAACACTGCAAAGCAAATAGACCCAACAATGTCATAGACAACGTCATATAATGCTGCCAATATCCAAGACTAATATAGACCCAGCTAAAAAAAGCCCTAACAGTGAATGTTAAATCCCCTAACAGAGCACGAGATCGTGCCCACACTAACAACATTTAGCAGATGTGGATGTTACAGAGATCACAACGCAACGCTTACTGTTACCAAACAAACAATGAGTTGCAGAAACATACATATAACTAGACGACCATTACATATTTTTTTTTAAATAATCAAACTGTAAACCAAAAATCAATTTGGAAATATTGAAGCTTCTTAAACAAATAAATAAATAGATACGATTTAAACAAGACAAGTAAAAAGGTGACGCATACAAATTAATTCGCAAATGACAATAGTCAGACTCAGGTGCACCTCAGCCTGAGGTAAGACAGGGATGACGTCATCTTTCAACACACCTTATCACAATCATAGAGTGGCTGATGTTCCAAACAGCAGAAAGCAGAAACGCAAGAACACAAACAATGTTGTATGTGCCATCTGTTAGCTCCCACAAACACATCAAGGCGTACACGGAAATATACACATAATAACAATGACGCAGCACGGAACAGATGAGTGCAGTTTTGTCTGTGAGTTTTTGTTTGGTCTCTGTCGCTTTATTTTGTTATTTCCCTAGGCGGCGTGCGCTGCACTATGATCTTATTTTGCATATGTCCACATATTGTATCCGACTTGGGCATGCATTATATGTAAGGGTCTGCTTTCTCGTGCATGTTCTAATGGTTAGCTTCCTAAGGTTAACGGCTGGTGCTGTGATTGGGGAACGGAACCAGAACTTTCGGCTTGTTAGCCATGTCAGATTAGTGTGACGAAAACAATGGGCATATAAATAAATAACAAGCAAATAGACCACACATATGATTAATAATTAGATAAGAGAAGAAGTTTAGCATTTAACATATATGGGATGAATCATTGATACAGATGGATGAAGACAAAAGGTATTAACGCTAGTAATAATTAGGCCATATTTGCTTTAAACTCTTTTCACCGAAAATCGAACTTGCCAGCATCCAGCATATGAAATAAGATCAGGATGTTTGACGCAGATGTTAAGTTGATTCTACTATCTGGCTTTGATCCATTTCTTCTGACTAAAAGTGTCACATCCTCAATGCACTCAATTGATAACATGTTTTTTGTTCGCACACTTTGTCTTAGATGGATAGAGGTAGATCTCTGGAGAATAACTACTAAAGCAAGACATGAGAGGGAGAAGATTCATAGAAGACTCGCCAAGAAAGACATTCTTTATAGCTATATCTGCACAACTAACTAAGCACAACAAGTTGCATGACAAGATAACCGCCAGAAATATAATGACCCATATAGGCGGTGAACGTAGTCTACCCAATAATGTTGTGAGCTACGTACTAAACGAGCGATGGAGCGCAGAACGCTGTCACTTTCACTACGAGAAGATGTCCGCAACACCGCCATGACGAGTCGAACCTACTTAAAGGACCCAGTAGATTGTACGTTGATAAGAAAGTAGTGGTTGACAGACAACGTGATAATAGACGAACACGAGCGATGACGTCATGGTTGCCCTACACCTACAAACGTTGCCATGGACGTCAACCAATGAGAAGGAGAGATGGCCGTCGGCATATTATTCAAAACCCACATAAATATTTCGTAATACATATACAATCAATACAAGAAGAAGAAAAACAACTGGCTGGCCATTTTTACAACACAAGCAGCCACATGCAATCATTTACGTCCCCCAATTCTGTCCCTGCAGGACCTTTACCTTATCAAAACAATAACACCTTAAGGAACTATCCTTACTCATTGAGATAAACCTACCGCGCTCGGGACCTCGTGCCCTTCTCTAAGGACACGACCCTTCAGTGTTATACAAGAACAGTTCAGGTCTATTTTCCTGCGACACTTATCTGTAGGCATTACCACGCCTCTCATTACGACCCATGGTCGACGTATCCATTCATACTGTCCTCAGGCTAGCTATCACATTGACGAAAAAAACACAATACGGGACTCTTTCGAGGCCCCGTAAATGGAATGAGTACACTTTAAACCCTTTAACGAGGATCTATCGGAGGGCAAGTCTGGTGCCAGCAGCCGCGGTAATTCCAGCTCCAATAGCGTATATTAAAGTTATTGCAGTTAAAAAGCTCGTAGTTGGATCTCAGGAGCAGGCGGGTGGTCTGGCTCGCGCTGGTTCACTGCCCGTTGTCTCCTGCCCTACACTCTGCCGGATCTCTCCCACGGGTGCTCTTCGCTGAGCGTCCTGGGTGGCCGGCGCGTTTATTTTAAAAAAATAGAGTGTTCAAAGCAGGCTTCAGCTGCCTGAATAATGGTGCATGGAATAATGGAATAAGACCTCGGAACTGGAGGTAATGATTAACAGGGACGAACGGGGGCATTCGTATTGCGGCGTTAGGGGTGAAATTCTTGGATCGCCGCAAGACGAGCTACTGCGAAAGCATTTGTCAAGAATGTTTTCATTAATTAAGAACGATAGTCAGAGGCGCGAAGACGATCAGATACCGTCGTAGTTCTGACCATAAACGATGCCGACTAGCGATCCGCAGGAGTTGCTTTGATGACTCTGCGGGCAGCTTCCGGGAAACCAAAGTGTTTGGGTTCCGAGAAAAGTATGGTTCCAAAGCTGAAAATTAAAGGTATTGACGGAAGGGCACAACCAGGAGTGGAGCCTGCGGCTTAATTTGACTCAACACGGCCAAACACTGACATGATTGACATGCCGAGAGCACTTTCGTTGGGTCTAATATGGAACGGGTGCTGGAATTAGACCCTCGAAGATCTGGGGCTATCCTCTAAGTAAATTGATTGTCTCGCTAAAGGAATTGACTGAAGGGCACACCAAGAAGTGGAATCTGCGGCTTATTTTGACTTAACACGCCAATACTGTAGAACGACTGACAAATCGAGAGCACTACCGTTGGGTCTAATAACGAACTCACGCTGGTATTAGACTAACGGAAGACAAGTCAGCTCTCTAACACTCTAATGAAAGAACGCTACGGAAATGGTGTTTAACCCCGCAGAAACCGCAGTTTTCAAATACCTGGTCATTGACAAACTAAAGCCCTCTATAAATTCGGCTGGCCAAATAGTAAACGGGTGCTGGAAAAAGACCATCTTAAGACAGGTCAGTTTTACCCTACTAATAACAGGGCGTTGCTACGGAAATCCAGCTCATATCGAGAGGAGCCGCAGACACTTTGGTTCCACGTACCAGGCTGATAAGCCAATGGCGCGAGGCTACCTTGTGAGGGATTACGGCCGAACCCCTGTAAGCCGCAATCCCGCCCAAAATCTCAGCACCACTGCAATGGGAGGCTCCTACATGTTCCGGACCTTGGGCTCGCGCCCCAGCTCTATCCGGTAGAGCCACAGTAAGAGGTCTTTTCCGTCCGCCGATTAAAGCGGGTGGACAGCTGCTTGATACTCACCTTATACGGCGATGGGGTGCGAAACCACCAACATAAGACTTAGTTCCTCGTCGGGGTGTCGAAAACAGTAGAGCAGCCACCTCACTGTGAACTGTCGAGACTAAACCAATGACAATGAGATTTGTCCGCACATTAGACGAACAACATCTCTGTGACATTACCAGGCTTATCCCCTTGTTAAATGCACTTCTGCTTCGATATCTACCTCTGTACGCTATCAGCCATATATCTATCATGCTGGACGCAGAAGAGATGCAGACCAGCGGACATTGCACACCTGCCCCACTGTGTCAACATCCCAGGTGGCGGGGAATGCTAGGCGTACCATCCCTGCATAGAAGCCAAGAAAATACAGGGAGCAAAGAGATACCCCACTCACATGCAAATGCTACGTGTCTGGCAGGACGTGACGATCCTGGGGTACAGACACACTTGACTGCCTCTCTTCCGGGTAAACCAGTTCATATCATATATCTCATATATCAACTTACATATCATCACCGCACCCTATAGACACGAGACTCGTTAGTCTGGAAAGACAACTTCCATAAGAGAGACAACTCTGAACACAAACAACTGCTGCCTTGTAGAAAGGCTGGGGACAGCCAAAGGCTAAGAAGGGCATTCCTACAGAAACGCCTGTTGAAATCGGATGCACGGGGCCGCAAGCCTAACAAAACAGTGCAACGTAAATCGCAGTATGATGACAGTACAACCGATCAGAAAAACGCATGGCGCTAATTCTGCGGAGTCCCACCAGGCAGCGATAGTGCCGGGCCTCACGCCTCGAAGTGGCTAACCCTTAACTACTGGTGGTCACCCACCCATGTGTCGTGGAGTCAAGGCACATGGCTATGGGGCAACTTTTATTGACCAAAAACTCAAGACCCTCAAAAAACTACAGTGGAATGCGGAGGGAGTCATTAACAACAAACTTTCCTTAACACATCACCTGCATGAAGGTAAGATTGACGTGGCAGGATTGACGTATCCAGGAAACGCACCTCAACAATAATCATAAATTCTCAATCAGAGGATACCAGACCTTCCGTCTCGATAGAGAAGGCCACAAAGGACGGGTCCTGATACTGACCAGAAACTGCATACCGAGTAGCGCGGTACCTGTCAGTCACACCGGACAAGCAGAAATTGTAGGAGTTGACATAATGGCTCAAGAGACGAAGCTCCGCATTTTCAATCTTTACGGAACACCAAAAAGAGACATACCGTCTCCAGTATGAAGGTCAGAGACTCCAACTGCATAGTATTTATAGATTTCAACAGCCACTCGGAGAGATGGGGATACTCTGACACAGACAGAAGAGGTGACGAAGTGGAAGATTGGGAGTTAGATACAAATCTCTCCCTAATCAATGGCCGGAGGATAGCCCTATCTTCTATTCAAGAACATGGCATACCACCTCGACTCCAGACTTTGCATTCTCCACACAGGACATACACCACAAAAAAGACCGCCAGGTGCTAAGCCAACTGGCAGGTAGCGACCACAGGCCGATCAAGCTAGACATCGATATGGAAGTAGGCCCACAGGAAACAAAACCGCTCCCACGTTTGAATTACAAACGTGTCGACTGGAACAAATTTTCAATCCTGACAGACGGGCTGCGTGAAACCATCAACACACGAAACAACAAAATGAAGCCCATGGTGGAAAGACTAAGCAAGGAAATAATGCAAGCCGCAACTGAAACCATCCCAAGAGGAGCTAGAAAAAAACTGTAAGCCCTACTGGAATGATGAGTTGCAGAAAGCGGAAGATGCAGTAACAAATGCTAGGAACATAGCAGAGCGAGAACAATCTATGGAGGCAAACATCGCCCTCAAAGCCGCCACGGCGAAATACAAATACACTCTCAAGCAAACAGCAAGAGAAAGCTGGAAAAATAAAACGGAAAGTCTGAACCTGGACAAAGACGGGAACAAGCTATGGAAGCTAGTCAGAGCCATGAATGACGAAACTCCGTCAAATAAACAAATTACTATCAAGCAGGGCGAGAACTTGATCAAAGGTAAGAAAGCCGCAAACGCCTTTGTCGATCACTATGCCAGAGCAAACCACATCGAGGTCCCTGCAGATAAGCATACAGACATTAGCGAAGAGCTAAAGGGACACGAAAACATAAATACGGCTCCTGAAGAGCACATGATGGCCAAACTAACAAAGCGCGAAATGGAAGAGGCTATGAGTACACTAAAGAAAAGGAAATTTCCCGGAAAAGACGGGATAACAAACGAAATGCTGATGGGGCTGGGCCAAACAGCGAAGAAGAAACTACTATCAGTCCTGAACCAAAGCTGGAAAAGGGGTATTGTACCCCAGGCATGGAAAGATGCAATACTGGTACCAGTACCAAAAACAGGGAAGGACAAAACAGATCCAAATGGATACAGGCCCATAAGCCTACTGAGCTGTGTTGGCAAGCTGATGGAACGTATGATAAACACCAGACTGATGTGGCATCTGAAAGAAAAACGAATACTAATTCCACAGCAAGCCGGCTTTAGAGAGCACAGATCCACTGAGGACCAGGTCATCCTCATAGCCCAGGAGATAGAAGATGCCTACCAGGCACAGAAACACACAGTAGCTGTTTGGGTGGATCTGGAAAAGGCATTTGACAAAGTCTGGAAGGATGGACTTAGAGTCAAGCTAAGAAGAAGTGATGTCTGTGGGAAGATGTACAAGTGGATCAACCACTACCTCAAACAAAGAACGGCCAGAGTCCAAGTACAAGGACAGATGAGCAAAAAGGTGACACTCGAGCAGGGAGTACCCCAAGGGGGAGTATTGTCACCCACACTCTTCCTGGTATATATAAACGATATTAAAGAAAATATACCAAGAAGAGTCCATAGCTCAATGTTTGCAGACGATCTGGCTATGTGGACCTCTGAAAAGAATCTCACCATAGCAAGAAATCGGATGCAGCAGGCCCTAACTTCGCTGGAAGAGTGGGCGAACTCATGGCTGGTCAAAATAAACGAGGAGAAAACCACATGGACAATATTCTCGCTTTCAATAAAACCCCAAAATACCAAATTAAGCATAAATGGCAAATTCCTGAGGCCAAACGACAACCCAACCTATCTGGGAGTCACATTTGATCGGCGCATGACATGGAAAAGTCAGATCGAGAGAAACCGAATGAGAGCCAGAGAAAGAATGGCAATCATGAGAAAACTTGCTGGCACAAGCTGGGAAGCAGACGAAGGCATACTAAAGAAACTGTACACTGGAAGAGTGAGACCAGTTCTCGAGTATGACATTGCGGCATGGACAATAGCAGCAAAGGCGAACTTCGATAAAGTTAGCAAACTTCAAAACCAAGCCATGAGAGTTATAACAGGAAGCTTGAAGTCAACGCCAATTGTAGAACATGAAAAGATTACAAAACTGCAAACCATGACAGATAGAAGAGACTGCAGAGCCCAGCTGCAGTCACAGAAACTCTGAAGACTGACTGACCATCCAATGCACCAGAGACTAAACAATTTGGGAAATTGGAAACTAAAGCGGAGAAACTTTGCAGAAATAGCCAAAGCAAAGATGCACGAAGATCCCATAAACGCACTAACAACACCAAAACATATCACTACTGTACGAAAACCTACCTGGAGGCAGGATACATTTCCAGAGTTAGTAGAAAATATACCAGGTATTGTAAACTAAAACTGCCAGACTGAAAAAAAAGGAGAGATACTACCCCAAGCTTCAAATCGAAAAGCTTCCCAAGCATGGACTGGACCCATGCATACACTGACGGTTCTGTAACAAACACTACACAGAACGGAGGGGCAGGAGCATTCCTGAACCTACCAAATGGCAGACAAATAACACTATCATTCGCTACTGGTAAGTACACAAGCAATTTCAGAGCGGAGGCAGAGGCACTGAGGGCGGCAAAGGAAGAAATGGTGACATACAATGAAAATTAAAGCCATATAGTCCTGCTTACAGATGCTGCTGCCGTAGTCAGAGCGCTGAGAAGCCAGAAAAACACTGAGCTAAATGACTTAAGAGCAGCACTCTGCAAACTGTGCCAGCAGTCCGCACCAAAAAGGGTAGTGATACAGTGGGTCCCATAACACTGCAACATCCAAGGCGACGAGGAGGCAGACAGACTGGCAAAAGAAGGTGCAAGACTACCACAAGCAGATGCTAGTATGACGTACGAAGAGTCAAAACGGCTTATCAAAGCTAGATACATTACCAAATGGGAAACCGAACATACTGGCTACACCAAAAATGATGTCTATTACCAGTTGAACCGAAGAGAGCAGGTCGTTGTCTTCAGACTGGCCACAATAGACTGAGGTACCACATATTCAAAAAATTGAAGATAGGCGGTACCAACGAATGCCCGTGCGGTACTTGTAAAATGACCGCTGAACATCTGCTGCAGAACTGCCCGACATACGAGGATCAGAGAGAGCAGATGTGGCCATCACCAGTGGAACTGCAAGACAAGCTCTATGGCAGTAGCGAGAGCCTCAGGATGACCGCCGCTTTTAAAAAAAAATAATGGTTACGTTCTGACTGCGTACGAAGAAGAAGAAGAAGAAGAAGCACTGGCATCATCTTGATCTGACTCTTGTGATATAGTCCTTTTTTCAAAACATGTCTCCTCACGCACCCCTACCATAGCACAGACTGTGACACAGATCATGCACTGGTTCGGTGTAAATCAAATGGCAGTCAAGGACGGTGTATCACACAAGACACGCAGGTAAATAATCACATCCACATCACTGCGCTTGCCATCTTTGTAAGGGACTATCAAATCCATGTAATGGTTCGAAGCCAAATAAATTAAATGCGACCCATCATCGATACAAAGCACACTGCTCTGTTTCGCTTCAAATGCAAATACTAATCGCTCTCTATCATTTGCTAAAACCCATGTTCAGAAAACAGCGCGCCACTGCCCAAATGAGTACTGGCTCCACCTCAGCCAAATTATCCTGACCGCGGCATCAATAGGCAATATCAGAGAAAAAGAAGAAGCTGTACACAAAGCGATTGGTCCCGTTCACAAGAATACAACGTTAATCAAATATATTAGACACGATAAAATACCTTTCAAAGGAAGGCAGATGGAGCGATATGTAGAACATTATTCTGAGCGTTACTCATTACGGTCACTCCCACAGTCCGTTATGCTGTTCAAAGCTATCTTAGAATGAATGAGCTAGACGTTGATCTATATTTAGAAGATCTCAAGACAGTCATTGTTAATCTGACCCTGGTCAAAGTAGCAGACAGCGACGGGACCCTACCTGATCTGATCAAGTATTGTAAGAACGCAGTATTGGTATCCCTACACTTGCTGCAATGTCATAGTTGGAAAGTGGCCATCAAATCTAACATTATGAGGGAGTTAGGTTATGGCAACAATAAGGGTGATAGAAAAGACTCTACTAATTCCCGAGGCGTCTCATTGTTCGGCGTTGGCAAAGTCTTTGTCAGAGTGATCTTAATGCGGCTACACAAACTGGCTGAGAGTGTGTACCCATGCTGATCTTAATGTGGCTACACAAACTGGCTGAGAGTGTGTACCCATGATGATCTTAATGCGGCTACATAAGCTGGCTGAGAGTGTGTACTCAGAGTGATCTTAATGCAGCTACACAAACTGGCTGAGAGTGTGTACCCAGAATGATGTTAATGCGGCTACACAAACTGGTTGAGCGTGTGTACCCAGAGTGATCTTAATGCGGCTATACAATGTGGTTGAGTGTTTACCCAGAGTGATCTTAATGCAGCTACACAAACTGGCTAAGCGTGTGTACCCATAATGATCTAAATGTGGCTACACAAACTGGCTGAGCGTGTGTACCCAGAGTGATCTTAATGTGGCTACACAAACTGGCTGAGAGTGTGTACCCAGAGTGATCTTAATGCGGCTACACAAACTGGCTGAGAGTGTGTACCCAGAGTGATCTTAATGCGGCTACACAAACTGGCAGAGAGTGTGTACCCATAGTTCCAATGGGGATTCCGATCTGGAAGATCAACAATCGACATCATCTTCTCTCTAATACAGTTCCCCTAAAAAATAACGTCAGTAGAAAAACGCTTTTTATTTCGCTTACATCGACTTGACAAATACATTCGATTTCGTCAACAGGGGTTTACTCTTCAAAATCTTGTAAAAAGTAGGTTGCCCCAAAAAACTGATCCATCTAATAGTGTCATTTCATGATGATATGAACGTAGCAATCCAAGTCGGAGGTAATACATCACAGCCGTTCAATTTGGTGTCAAACATGGCTGCATTTGGGCCCCAGCACTATTATGGATATGCTTTGACTGAAAAGCCCCCTCAGGATGGACGAAAGGTAAAGGAACACTACAAAGACAGTAGAGTTGCACCAATAAAGATTCAATCGACCTATAGTCAGACCTGTAGCGGGGTTTGCTGCTGCTGCTACTACTATGACTACTGATACTATTACTACTAGGAAAATACATACATATTGACCGTATTAGCAAAACGACAATTAGGAGCATGTCTTCTAGATGCAATTTACAGCAGGGTATTCAGTTCCACCTACTCTGCGAACAGTTTCTGGTTGGATAACAAACGTATCAACTAATCATAAATACCAACAGCGAGTAACAGTCACACCATTAAACCTACAACTAAATGGCATATGAACAAATCAGGCTGTGGATGAATAGAGCAACAAGTTCAAATATATCAATACTCTAGAGATGGGATGAATGTAACTCCATGAAACTAAACAAACTACTTGACATTTGCAAAAATGAATATTACCAGCGTGTACCCAGGTTAATGTCCATGAATGGGCCTTGAGTTAATCACGTCTGACCCGTCGTTACAATGGCTACACACATAAAGTCATGACGTCTTGGAACATTTTACTAGCTAGCGATTTGCTTGGAGATTATAGCATGTAGCAATGCCTTTATAGAACGTCGCTCCCATAGCAGCATGTCTGGGAAAAATAAATACTTCTTCCATTTGTCCAAACGCAACCCTCCGCCACAATCAAAATAAAGTATTCCTGGAAACCGTTTAGCCATTGTTTTCTTAGTCTACTCCTTCTTCTTTTCCTGATACTGTTTACATGTTTGAAGCTGCATGAGTTAATCTTGGTCTGCCAATCTCTACACGCAAGACTGAAGTGATGTACCAAGCAGCTCCAAGATATGAGTACAGTGAGTCATATATCACTATCAATTGTCAGAAACTAGAGTCAGTTGAACGCGTTGCATACCTTGGCAGTACACTATCCAGAGCAGCCCATATTGATGAGAAAGTAAACTCCAGAATAGCCAAAATGAATGTTCAGCTCAGTTCATCACATAACCCGCCAAGTCTTTCGACCACAATTGAGGACACCCCAACAATCCTACGACCATCTATATATGTCCGCTGATGCCAGGCGTGCCTCACGGGGACGAAGGTTTGACCACTCAGTGATGTTGTCTGCCCATCTCTTCCTTGGTGGGCGCTACCCTCTCTTTTCTGGTACGGAACCATGCAGTAGCAAACTTGTAATTCCTCTGCACCTTGTGACGTGCCCATATTTCGTCTGTTGATAGCCGTCAACATGTCATCAAAAAGCCCAATTTCATTTTCCACTCTTCGTCGTATTTCGACGTCCTAAAACGGTCCTGATATGGAACATTAGAGAGTCTTCTAAAGAAACTCATCGCCATTGCATGTATGCTGCACTGGATATGCGCAGTAATGGTCCACGTCTCCCAGGCATACACAAATATTGAGAGCACCAAAGAGCACATTAGTCTAACCTTTATGCTGAGGGCGAGCCGCTTGTTTTGTTATTGGGTTTCAAACGCGTAAGCACCGCTGATGTATGTGCTATTCTGCCAACTATCTCAGGCATCGAACCCTCGTCACTGATCAGTGACCTCAGATACTTGAACTGGTGTAAACCTTCTAGTTCATGACCGTTTTTTTTTTCACATGTGTAAGCCCTTTCGTGTTATTAGTCATCAGCTTTGTTTTGTCTTCATGTATCTTCAAGGCATAGCCCAAGCTATGCCCAATCTACTTATCAATTCCTGGAGTTCCTTGGCCGTGCTTCCAGACAATCTATATCATCTTCAAATCGTAGGTTTGTGATCGTCTTTCCCCCTATTCTGACCGTACCAATATGTCCCTCCAGGGCCGCCTCCATTATTACTTCTAAGAATACATTGAAGAGTGTTGGAGAGAGTATACAGTCATGTCTCACCCCACATATGTGAGGAGCCATTCGCCAAGTATTCCTTCTAAAAAAAGTGAACTTGACCCTCATAAATGTTCTTAATTACCTTCACAATATTACTATGTATCGTGTTATGCTTCATTGTTGTCCATAGCGCTGCATCCCATACTCTGTCGAACGCCTTTTTTAACTCCATGAAATCATGATATATGTGTTGTTGATACTCTAAGTATTTTGTATTCAATATCCGCAGATGAAATATGTGCTCAGTGGTACTTCTTCCCGTTCGAAACCATGCTTGCTCTTCTGCAATGATATTCTTTGCCTGTGGTTTTAAGTTGTTGAGGATTATTCTTAAAATAACTTTGCTAGGATAAGTAATGAAGCTAATCGTTCTATAGTTCAATTATTGCCTCATCTCCCACTTGAAGAAGCTCTGCTTGGATATTATCCACACCCACACATTTACACCATTATTAGCATATTTACCGCTTCAGTTCCTTCCCCTCTTGTAATCGGTTGATTCTCCTTTCTTGTTACCGGTTGATACTTCTCTCTTGTTATCGGTTTTTTCTTCTCTTACGTTATTGGTTGATTCCCCTCTCTTGTTCTCGGTTGATGCGCCTTTAACATATCCACTTTGAATGCAATTGCATTTCCTGGACCACCTCGACCTTCACGCTTATATATTTCAGAGCAGTACTCTGTCCAATGATCCCGAATGTCTTGGGCTTCTGTGAGACATGTCCCTCTCGTATGCTGAATCGTTGTATTGCTACAGTGTATAGGCCTTACTAGATCATTGACTATTTTATATGCACCATTGGCATAGTTTCTTCCCATAGTGTGTTCGATATCTGAGCACTGGGCAGTTATTCATTCTACATTGCCCTGTTTCATCTCCTCCTGAATGTTTCCATTTATCTCTCTGTATTTCTTAATCCCATCGAGAATATTATTCGACCTCTTCAGTATAAATGATGGGGAGAACCAAATATGAAGCAGTGAAAAAGAAAGCTGACAGTGACACATATTTGACAGCATTCATTACTATGAGATATCCTTTACTGATCAGGCCAGTACTCAACCTTCAATTAGCGGGTCTGAAAACTGACTGCAACCATGCAGCCTGGCAAATTTTATATGGATAGAAAGGGAAGAGCATGCCGGTCTCTAAAATGTGCTAAAATCGGATGTGTTTGAAGGAAAAGCGAAAGTGTGGCATCTTTGCTGTAATCTACGACACATCTGTACATTTTGCTCTATTTAGGATGAACGGCAAAAAAGACAAATGATGGGCAAATAAAAACTCAGACAGGAAAATGTGTACAAGAATTTGAGTGCATCAGTTAATAAAATTGCTAAGCAATAACAAATAACATGTGAGGATATAGGCATAACATGTTCACGAAGTATTACATTAACGTGTTCCAGAATATTCTTCAGACATGTAATGAAGTATTACTTTAACGCGTTCCAGAATATTCTACAGACATCCAATGAAGTGATACATTAACGCGTTGAACGCGTTGAAGAATATTCTACAGACATGCAATGAAGTATTACATTTACGCGTTGAACGCGTCGAAGAATATTCTACAGACATGCAATGAAGTATTACATTTACGCGTTGAACGCGTCGAAGAATATTCTACAGACATGCAATGAAGTATTACATTAACGCGTTCAATAATATTCTTCAGATACTCAATGTGTTTATTGTGTGAAGCAAACTATAAAATAAATATGTAAATCTGTTTTAATTCTGAAAGATAACAAACCCACTGACCCAGATGGTATCATAGCAGAAGCAATCAAAACGTACTAAGTAGTTCAATTACTGGAAATCGAGAGTCTGCAATAGAGCATATTATCGTTATCCGTGTATGGTAATGTATTGATCTAAATCATATTTTAATGCCAGCGGACATTGCAACTCTACCCTATTGTGAAAACCCCCAAAGAGGGGGGAAATGCTAAACGTACCAACACTGCATATGCGCAGAGAAAATAAAGGGAGCAAGAAGATACCACACTCACATGCATATGCTACGTTTCTGGCAGGGCGTGACGATCCTGGGACACAGACACACTGGACCGCCTATCTTCCGGGATACTTGACAAACTAGTACATACATTCAACATATCATATCATCAACACACCCTATAGACACGAGTGGTGAACTCGATAGTACTGCAAGACAACATCCCTAAGAGAACCAACTCTGACAAAAAAACAAATGCTGCTTTGCAGATAGGCTGGGGACAGCCAAAGGCTAATGAGAGCATCCCTACAGAAACGCATGTTCAAATCGGATGCACTAAGCCACAGGCTTAACGAAACAGTGCAACGTATATCGCTGTATGATGACGTTACAACCTAACACAAACAAGTATGGTACTCATCCTATGGAGTCCCGTCAGGCAGCGAGAGTACCAGGCCCCCCGCCTCGAAAGGGCCCACCCAATGCTACTGGTGGTCACCCACACATGTGCTGTGGAGTCAAGGCACAAAGTGATAGGGCAAAAACTATTGACCAAAAACCCAAGACCCTCAGAATACTACAGTGGAATGCGGAAGGAGTCATTAACAAACATATTTCCTAACACATCACCTGCATAAAGGCAAGATTGACGTGGCATGTATCCAAGAAACGCACATCAACAACAACAACATATTCTCAATCAGAGGATAGAGAAGGTCACAAAGAAGGGGTTCTGATACCGAAATGTAATTGCATACCCAGTAGTGCGGTAGCTGTTAATCACACTGGACAAGCAGAAATTGTAGGTCGACATAATGACTCAAGAAACCCAACAAAGACATGTCGCTCTAGAGTATTGAAATCAAGACTCCAGCTGCCTAGTGGCTGGAGACTTTAACAGCCACTCGGAGAGATGGGGATATTCGAAAAAGGTCAACAGAGGTGATGAAGTGGAAGACTGGGATATATATACAACTCTATATCTTATCATTAGGCCGGAGGAAAGCCCTAGCTTCTATTATAGGACATGTCGTACCACCTCCACTCCAGACATGGCCTTTTCCACTAGGGATATTCACCACAGAATAGACGGTCAGGTGCTCAACCAATTGGCAGTAAGCAACCACAGGCCAAGTAGGCTAGAAATTGATATGGAAGTAGGCCCATAGGAAATAAAACCGCTCCCACTTTGGAACTATAGACGGAGCCGACTGAGACAGACTGGCAATGCTGACAGAGGGTCTGAATGAAACTATCAACACACGACATAACAATATGATACCTATGGTGGAAAGCCTAAGCAAAGCAATAATGCAGGCTGCCACCGAAGGGGGTATGGTATTCCTGAGCCTACAAAATGGTAGAAAAATAACACTGCCAGTGAAAACTAGAAACATTTCTAGCAGTTTCAGAGCAGAGGCAGAGACACTGAGGGCTGCGGTAGAAGCAATGCTGACAGGCGAAAGCAATGAAAGCTAGACAGTCATGTTTACAGATGTCCTGGCCTTAGGCACATCACTAAAAAGCCAGACAAATACGGAACTTAATGATTTAAGAGCAGTACTCTGTCAACTATGCCAGCAGTCCGCACCAAAAAGAGTAGTTGTACAGTGGGTTCCATCCCACTGTAACATCCAAGGCAACGAGGAGGCAGACAGACTGGCAAAAGAAGGTGCAAGACTACCACAACCAGATTCTAGTGTAACCTACTAAGAGTCCAAAAGGCTTATTAGGGGCAGCTACATGGCCAAATGGGAAACAGAACATACTGGCTACACAAAACATGAAGCATATTACGAGTTGAAAAGAAGAGAGCAGGTCGTGGTCTTCAGACTCCGCACATGCCAAAATAGACTGAGGTACCCACTATTCAATATACTGAAGATATGTGGCACTGACGAATGCACTTGTGGTACCGTGAAAATGACCGCAGAACAGTTGCTGCAAAACTGCCCGACATACGAGCACCAGAGAAATCACTTGTGGCCATCACCAATGGCAACACTAGACAAGCTTTAAGGCAGTGTCGACAGCCTCAGGATGACAGCTGCTTTCTTCGAAAAAATGCAGGTTGACCTTTGATAGTGTAGCAAGAAGAAGAAGAAGATATTATAAAGGTTGAATAAATCAATCAATAAACAGTTGATGAAGGATCACACAACACACATAAGATAATTATATATATATGTATTTATATACACCCATACACACACACACAAATACACACACACACACACACACACATTAACTGCCCGGCTAATATTTGTCTAATAATATTTAGACTTGAACGCATCACATTTCATCTGATTGGTAAATTATGTGAAGAGATGGAACAGTTTAGACAGAGAATCACTTTGAAAATTGTGCAGGCACTATTGAATGCTCCTGATGTTCAATAACATAATTATGAATACTCTCTGTCTACATGATGGAAAGATGTTGTACTATTTCGTGGCAAAACATGGGGTAATACCGAGCTGCGTCTTATCACGAGTTCTCTGTCCCTGGCTGTGGACTGGATTCTGACCATCAATACCATTTACATAGGAAAGTGAATTCTTCTGCTTAACAACCACAACCAAATGCAAAATAACATTAACATACGATCTGAATGATTCGTGTAACATAAAGGTTTGATTCAACCAGCTTGCGACAATAACATTGAAAGCTAGTATTGTTATTTACACACAACGGATTCTACTACAAAAGCCTGCCAGTGGTCAAGGAAAAAATGTTAATCCGTAATCGCCACTGTGCGTGAGGCACACATTAGGGCTCGTTCTAGAGATGTCCAAATAACCTGACGCTGAATGGGAAACATAAAGCGTAAAAAGAACAAGCAGGAGAAGACGAAGAAGAAGAAGAAGAAGAAGAAGAAGAAGAAGAAGAAGAAGAAGACGAAGAAAAAGAAGAAGAATGAGAAGAAGAAGACCAAGAAGAAGAAAAAGAAGAAGAAAAAGAAGAAGGAGAAGAAGAAGAAGAAGAAGAAGAAGAAGAAGAAGCATAAGAAGAAGACCAAGAAGAAGAAAAAGAAGAAGATAGAAGAAAAAGTACATTTATGTATTTCGACGAATAGAGGACAGCCGCCTCAGACGTATGTTGTTATTCCTGTTTTCTGGTTTGCCATTCGTTACACAAGTCTCCCTATCAAATATGAACTCGATGATGACACATGCGTTGTACACCATGACCTTGTTGTGAATTATCAGCTTCTGGTCTTTCCAACTCGCGTTTTGGGGGTCCAGTAAATGTAGCAGCAACATTAGCAGTGCGGCCGTTAATGTATGGGTCTAGATACAGGCTGTCGTTGATGATGGATCACAGGTATGTGAATTAGCGCACAACTACATGTTCAAACTTAAGCTAATAGTTGGCATGACAGCTAGTGTGTATCAGCCAATGTGTTTCGATGAGACTTTTTGTGAGACCATACTAGTTGCACGTCTGAGAAGAGCAGTCTATCAAGCTATGACGTTCCTTCTCACTGTCAGAGAATATTGCAGCATCATTATCGAAAAGGAGTCCATGAAAGTGATAACTCATCTTCCTATTTTCCTTGAGCATTGCACGTTAAAACAGCCGACCATCAGTTTTCATGTGAAGACAGATTCCCTCATTTGTATTATCAGATGGAGCCTTAGAAAAAACAACAAAGATAAAGCCAAGAAGTGTTGACGGCTGCAGGATATCACTCTGACAGCGCTTAATCAAATTCGGCAGGATATCGTTGTTGTCGCGAGCTCTTCCCGTGGCTAAATCGTTGCGCATATCTTCTAAAATTGGTTCGATGTGCAGATCGTCCATACTTTGAAATCGTCACGGATTCTCGGAGTGACTATATTGCCACACTACTATATACCATACTAGTTCTCGACTAAACGCTCTTTCTCTTCCACTCTCTCTCTCACCCTCTCTCGTTCTTTCTCTCTCTCTCTCTCTCTCTCTCTCTATATATATATATATATCTGCTTTTATATGTAGGTTATGCTCTCTCCATTTATTAATTTTGATTTAGGCTGTTTGCCTACTTACAGGACCAATATCAGCCGTTACACCATCAATTAGCTTAAGCGAATACTCATTGCACACCGACGAGCTGTTTGTTTAAATTGGCTTCTGGTGGACGTGGTGGTGAGTAGAGTGGTTTCATGTTGAAACTGCTTGTAGTAGGTAAACAGAGAACCGCGCTTGGTCTTCTTGACTGGTGGCATGTCCTCCATTGTTGCTTCAAACAGCCATTTTGTAACGGTCTTTCTTTGAATTGTATCAATTGCAGTGCTGCCAATGGTAATTGGATGACGATACAATGTTTGCGTTACATCGATGCCAAGAAGATAGTCATTGACATGTTTCTCTAGAGTATACTTTTCTTGTTCAGGAAATGCCATTCTTTCTACTTGCGCTTTGTCTTCCAGTGTGCTGTAATTTGCTTGCCTACGTTTGATTATACAGTGAACCAATGAAAGGTCAGTGTCTCGGTCTGCAGTGAGAGCGAACCAGGAGCATGTACTTGAAGATATATCATCTTACAAGAATGAGGTTCAGCGGATACCAGCGCTTTAATCGTGAATGCATCTATATCTCCATTTATTAGGATTTTGTCTGAAAGTAGGAGTTTGTCACAGAGTTCATGATCAACACTTAACTTTAGAACCGTTTGGCCACTATAACTGATTTTGCTAAATATGTACTTGATAAGACATAAACCCTCATCAATATTTGACAAGACATGGCGCCCCATCTATACTTCACAAGACATAAAGCCTACTCTATACCTGACAAAGCATGAAACCTACTTTATACTTGACATGACTTGAAGCCTCCTATATACTTGATAAGACATACACCCTCATCAATACTTGACAAGACATGGCGCCTCCTCTATACCTGACAAGACATAAAGCCTACTCTATACTTGACAAGACATGGAACCTTCCTATACACTTCAAAAGGTATGAAACCTACTCTATACTTGATAAGTAATGAAACCTAATATATGCTTGACAAGACATGAAACCTACTCTAAAGTTGGCAAGATATTAAGGTCATGAATAAGAATAACCGTCAACCGTTGCACTGAAGTTAGCCAGTACTTGAAGCTGTTCATGATTACATGTACGCATAACTCATCTTTGACTTCAGTATTGTAACAAAAGCTAGGCGCATGTACATCGGGAAGGGTGGCGTAACCGAGTGTGGTACGGAGAACAAGTGTAATCGCTCTTACCCATTTTCGTCTATTTCAACCAAAACATTGTTTTAGTATATGTAGAGTTGGCCTTTATGCAACCATGTTTATTAAGACGTGTTCACTATAAAGTCCAGAGTCCTAAGCCATGCGACATGTTTTAGTTAGTGTCTTTGCTTTGAAATTAGAACGTGTAGTCGTTTTCCCTGATTGGTCGAAAGAAGATCATCCAGTTTATCTAAGTGAAACATTGTCCACTTCGTCTATTTTCATTCACCCCTAACGTGTTTTTGTTCAGAAACCACGACAATCAGTCAGACTATCGAATTGCCGAATCAGTTTAGCAAGCGTATTCCAACATAAACATTGTAACTGCTGATACAGGTATTGTGTCGACACTAAAGGGTAAAGGTAAAAGACCTCTGAAGGTCGTATACGTGATCATTTGTCTATGGTGAACACGCTTTCGTTCGTGCAACACGCCCCACTCCTTTCTCTCAATATCACACATTGATCATCAACTGTATAATGTGAACACGCTTTCGTTCGTGCAACACGCCCCACTCCTTTCTCTCAATATCACACATTGATCATCAACTGTATAATGTGAACACGCTTTCGTTCGTGCAACACGCCCCACTCCTTTCTCTCAATATCACACATTGATCATCAACTGTATAATGTGAACACGCTTTCGTTCGTGCAACACGCCCCACTCCTTTCTCTCAATATCACACATTGATCATCAACTGTATAATGTGAACACGCTTTCGTTCGTGCAACACGCCCCACTCCTTTCTCTCAATATCACACATTGATCATCAACTGTATAATGTGAACACGCTTTCGTTCGTGCAACACGCCCCACTCCTTTCTCTCAATATCACACATTGATCATCAACTGTATAATGTGAACACGCTTTCGTTCGTGCAACACGCCCCACTCCTTTCTCTCAATATCACACATTGATCATCAACTGTTTAATGTTAACACGCTTTCGTTCGTGCAACACGCCCCACTCCTTTCTCTCAATATCACACATTGATCATCAACTGTTTAATGTTAACACGCTTTCGTTCGTGCAACACGCCCCACTCCTTTCTCTCAATATCACACATTGATCATCAACTGTTTAATGTTAACACGCTTTCGTTCGTGCAACACGCCCCACTCCTTTCTCTCAATATCACACATTGATCATCAACTGTATAATGTGAACACGCTATTGTTTGTGCAACACATCCCACTCCCTCCTCTAAATGTAACACATTGATCCAGGAAAACATCATTTTGGATACCGATTGCAATCACCGACGGCACAGTAGATGCCAGAACATCGATCTGAACTCCATTAGACTGTTATAGATACAGCAAATACAGATTTATCCTCAGGGTTTACACCAGAAGCTGCTCTTGTGAACAGACATCACACAAATCAGTGGAAACAGTGAATCGTTTTGACGACAACTTTCTATTAGTTCTGCTCAACCACCATGCCAACACGATCTACTGATGGGTCTTGTTGCCGTTTATTGACTATGTCTTGATACCATGTCATGAATGTATCTGTGCATAATGTTCTGATTACTTTTGTCGAACAAAACTGTTATGACTTATGTTTTTACTTACTGCTTTCACGAATGACTCCAAAACGATACAGCCACCATCTTGAAATCGTGGTCGTCGTGTAACGCTAGAACGGTTCAATGTGACCGACTCATGGATCCACCGGGATTTCCATGTATTGCAGTTTGGGAATTTCCAACTTGAGTTTCGTTATCACAGTCAAATGAAAAATGTCTCCTGATGATCGCAAGTGGGGATAACGATTCGGACATATGGTAGAACAGACGATGCTCGGAAGGTGAAGACGCAATGGCCAACACAGTGAACATTGTGATAACTTCTTCCGCATAAACTTCTTCCGCCCTTGCCATACAGTGCCGCAGAGAATTCAGCTGAGAAGATTTCTTGTTATCACAAAGTGAGTGGCATTACGTGTAACTTCCTGATATTTTGAGAGACACCTTCGAGCCATCGACGTTGAGGTCTACCTCTCGCTCGTGTACCAGGGACCTGTAAATTATATATATATATATATATATATATATATATTGATGCAGGCTGGTCATAATGTGTTCTTACACAATTAGCAAATTTTTTGATTAGTTACTAGACAATGTAGGCACTAACTGGGGTTGTCTTCACCCTCTGCAACGGCATGGTGTTCAGGATTTGGTCCCATATTTTTCTTCCGTCTGCACTCCTCACTTATGGCATCTCACAGCTCTGGCTCTTACTCTTATATGTTTCAAGTAAGGACAAAGATCGGCATTGGTAATACAATGTCTGCATATACAGTGTATGTATTACTCTCCCTTTAGTTGAAACAAGTTCTCCATAAGGTTTCAAAATTGGTGAAATTTAAAAGGTGGCACTGTTCGCATTCTGAGACAATATGTAACTTGCTGTCCATTCCGCCATCATCAGTGAACCTACTAATTTGGTATTTGAACTCTTTGTCCACTCTGCCATCAGCAGTGAACACACTACCTAGGTAGCTAATCTCTCTGTCCACTCTTCCATCATCAGTGAACACACTACCTAGGTATTCGAAATCTATGTCCACTCTGCTATCAGACAACATACTACCTAGGTATTTGAACTCTCGGTCCATTCCGACATCAGTGAACATACTACCTTGGTCTTTGAACTCTATGTCCACTCTTCCATCAGTAAACATACTACCTGGGAAGTTTGAACTCTCTGGCCACTCTGCCATCACCTAGGTATCTGATCTTTCTGTCCACTCCGCCATCATCAGTGAACATACTACCTAGGTATCTGATCTCTCTGTCCACTCTGCCATCAGTGAACATAATACCTGGGTATCTGATCTCTCTGTCCACTCTGCCATCCGTGAACATGCTACCTGGGTATCTGTTCTCTCTGTTCACTCTGCCATCATTGAACATATTACCTGGGTATCTGATCTCTCTGTTCACTCTGCCATCAGTGAACATACTACCTGGGTATCTGATCTCTATGTTCTCTCTGCCATCAGTGAACATACTACCTGGATATCTAATCTCTCTGTTCACTCTGCCATCAGTGAACATACTACCTGGGTATCTGATCTCTCTGTTCACTCTGCCTTCAGTGAATGCACTACCTAGGTCTCTGATCTCTCTGTTCACTCTGCCATCAGTGAACATACTACCTGGGTATCTGATCTCTATGTTCTCTCTGCCATCAGTGAACATACTACCTGGATATCTAATCTCTCTGTTCACTCTGCCATCAGTGAACATACTGCCTGGGTATCTAATCTCTCTGTTCACTCTGCCATCAGTAAACGCACTACCTGTGGTATTTTAACTCCCGTACTCGCTTGACTCCAATGTCGCTGATGTGGAAACTTCTCTGCAATTGTTCACGTGCAATCAAGATAGACTCGGTCCTGTCTGTGTTGATCTCCATGTTATATTCATTACACGCTTAAAGGAAAACTTGCAGGTGGTGCTGTATGTCTTCTCTATTTTAATAAAAGATGACCTGATCATCAGCAAACATTAGTTTAATGAGGCATTATTTTAGCGCTTAACTGTCTGAGCGCATATGTAGTTGGGCACACGTGTATTGAAAGCTGTAGTTATTATAGATGCCATAGAGCTTGTCTAGCGTTGCCTCTGGTGATTGCCACATCTGGTCTCTCTGATCCTCGTATGTCGGGCAGTTTTGCAGCAAATGATCAGCGGTCATTTTCCCGGTACCATACGGGCATTAGTCAGTGCCACCTATCTTCAATTTGTTGAATAGGTGGTAGCTCAATCTAGTGTGGCCAGTGCGAAGTCTGAAGACCACGACCTGCTCTGTTCTGTTCCACTGGTAATAGGCATCGTTTTTTTATGTAGCCAGTATGTTCAGTTTCCGATTTGGTCATGTATCTAGCTCTAATAAGCCGTTTTGACTCTTCGTAAGTCATACTAGTATGCTGTTGTGGTAGTTTTGCACCTTCTTTTGCCAGTCTGTCTGCCTCCTCGTTGCCTTGGATGTTGCAGTGAGATGGAACCCACTGCACCACTACCATTTTTGGTGCGGACTGCTGGCATAGTTGACATAGTACTGCTCTTAAATCATTAAGTTCAGTATTTTTCTGGATTTTAAGTGCTGTGACTACAGCCAGGGCATCTGTAAGCAGGACTATATGGCTTTCATTTCTTTTGCCTGTCACCATTTCTTCTACTGCAGCCCGCAGTGCCTCTGCATCCGCTCCGAAATTGCTTGAGTATTTTCCAGTTACCACTGACAGTGTTATTTTTCTACCATTTGGTAGGCTCAGGAATACACCTGCCCCTCCATTCTGTGTTGTGTTTGTTACAGAACCGTCGGTGTATACATCGGTCTAACCCATGCTTGACATGCGTCTAAAATGATAGTTATGAGTTACGCAACATGTGACGTATCCAAAAGTTTTTATGAGTGACCACCATTTTCGTTATTAATGGCACAATCAAATGTTCGATATAATTGACACAGCCAATGTTAGCTATAAGTGACACAACACATGTTAGATATAAGTGACACAAACAATGTTAGGTATACGTGACACTAACAATGGTAGGTATGAGTGACACTACACAATATTAGTTATAAGTGACACTACGAAATATTAGTTATAAGTGACACTACATGGAGTTAATTATGAGTGACAGAAACATATTTTTATGAGTCACGAAATCAAATGTTAGTTATTAGTGACACAACACATGTTAGTTTGAAGTAAAACAACCAAAATGTTAGTTATAAGGGGCATTACCAATAGTTAATATTAAGTAACACTTCCAAATATAAGTTATGATTTATAAAACCTAATATTACTTATAATTTAGCCAACCAAACGATGATATTATGTTACAATAACTAATTTTAGTTATGAGTGACTTACGGAATTGTTAATTATGAGTGACATAATAAAATGTTAGTTGTAAGTAACACTACCAAATGTTTTGCATGGGTAACAATGTAAAATGTTAGTTATGAGCGACTTAAGGAATTATTCAATTGTGTATGTCGAAACCAAATGTTAATTATTTGTGACGCAACCAAATGTTATTTACCTTTGTAGATCGCTCCTCCTCCCCCCCCCCCCCCCCCGCCCTCCTGGGGCGTGCACATATATGGATCTCAAAATACGTCTCGACAAAGCAAACATCCTGGAAAAGAAAGTAAAGGCCAAGCCAACTGTTATATTCGATAATTATGAACTTGCAGCTGTGCACCAGACTCACATACCAGAGATCCCTTATCATTTATAAACTCTCTCTAGACCCAGGTATATATAGTCACATTGACAAGGCAGCTGCTACCTTTTGTTTCGCCTCACAACGCGTGTTTAGGAAAACCCAAGACTCGTAATCAAAACATTGGTCAGCACGCTCGTATATGGCAGCGAGACTTAGAATACGTATGCCAAGTAACAGCACATTCGTAACAACATCCAGTATTATATATGCGTGTAGGGACAGCGTGGCAATGCAGCCAAGAAAATCTTGCATCGGTCTCCCAAACATGGAAACGGTCCTTAGACAGAGAAAACTACAATCGATTGGGCATCTTAGCCTATTGTATGTATGCAGTCCGTGTTTTACATGCAAACTTGTGGGAGAAGCACCACTTTGTAATCCTTCAACCTCTAATGTTGAGTTACGTGTCCCCCGTTTCTAGGAATGTTGTTTAACGAGGTCTCTTTGAAAGTGGGTATTGAACAATGTAGACATCCATTGCGGACACTGTGCTTGACTATCAGCACATATTGTAGGATATCTGAGTTCTCTTGAAACAAGACATGTTGTATTATGAGGACAGATCACACGATCATGATACCCGAGTTGTAGATGTATCCCCACTTTGAGCTGCCCAGTTTGTTGCCAAACGTTTTCCTTTTTAGAAAGATTGCGTACTGACCGTTTCTAGGGTATCAACAAATGAAGTTTCTTTAAAAAATACATACCAAACAAATGTAGACATCTAACCTTTTCTTAGTTGATCTACCCAGATATCATGTGTCTAGTTAGACGATAACCCCTATGTAAGATACACCTGGACAACGGCCCGTCGAACCTTCGCTTCCACACATCTACTGGTTCATCAGGACATCGTGACTGTCCTTCATTCTGACACGTGCATATCCGATCAGGTAGCAAGGCTTAGAGGGAGGGTTTATCTAGGTGGACATGTTACAGGTAAGTAGTTGAAAGTATGTCGTGAAACAGCAGACATGTACGTGTTAGTTTGAAGGAGAATAATGTCCATTGTTGTTACAACAACCTACGCTATATTTAGCGATTGCGCCATTTCCGGGGATATTATCTGAGATTACTCTTGCACTAAAGTCGCTATAAACGATTCACATAATGTATGCGGTTCTTCATACACTTTGCCTTTTATATCATATTGGTTATTCAGAGTTAGTGAAGGCGCTAAAATACATATTCTTTTACGGAAATGAAGATCTTGACCAATATGTTGATCGTGCATTTCTTTTGGAAGCAGGTTAACGTACAAACAATGGTTGTTTGTAAAGATATCCCCACAGCCAGTTTCGGGTTATTCATCACTCCCCCCCCCCCCGCCCCCCGCCCCCCCGTGTAGTGAAACATGTAATATACAACAATTTGAAGGAGTTGGTCTTCTATTTGAAGAGCATTTTTATGTTGCTTTATATCAATATATCTCTTAAAAGCCTACATGTAAAAAACGAATAGTTCCTTTCGAAATCATTGTTAAACGTGTCGCTCGAATGAATGGGTGTAAGAGTGACTTGCGCAGGAGTGAATAACTGCGCAGTTCGTTAACGTCACTCTCTCATCCAAAGATTCAAATGCCCCGTTAGTTCATGTGACAAGACGTAGTCGGGTGGGCTGGAGACAGCACATGCTGTATATTTTCCTCAGTATTTGCTACAAGATCCTTTTCCGTGATCCAGGAGACGTGCGCAGAGCATAAATACGTTAGAAATGAAGTGGTTGATCAGTGCTTGCTGGGTCTATAGCCTGCGCCGTAACGTGGTCCAAACTGCTAACTTGCGAATATCTATTTCACGCGCTGAACAGGTTGGATGCATTATCTTCATAACCCGCAGAGGGAAGTTTTCACATGTTGGGATACGTATACCCTATCTTGCTTGGCTCATTTGTACATCTGGCAGTACTGGAATGTAATGGTCTCTGTGCATGAACTGTAATGTTTGGTCCGTGTTACCAGTCAGCCAATAAGTCACATACAAGCAATGGCAAGTTTCCTCTTCGAGGGAAACTATTGTTAACATGTTGGAAGATTGCTTGAGAACGTGAGGTAACTATATCTACAAGAGATTGCAGTGTTGATTGCGGCCTTAATGTGGTTATATCAATAAATAGCAGGTTGAAGGGATGCATGGAGGGTTGCTCGTACATCGATTCGATTGCTTAGGGTTGTTCGCAAGCTCATATTTACATTATCGAATCTAGGTCACGCACGTATGAGCAGAAATCTATATTATGTTTCTCAACAACGAGCATGGTGATTTAGACCTGCACTGTAGATTTAGTACGTCGTAGTCATTTTCCTGTTACCAGAGCAACCACACACAGCCAACGTGGCACCCACATGCAGGCACTATGCATAAAGTCCGAAAGATGCCACTGTCAACAAAGAGCTCGTCGTTCTACAAATGAGTCCTGGCTCCGGCTGAGTAAAAACATCACAGCTGCAGCACAGACACGGGCGCATGATGCGAATGTACGAGGGTATAAACATGGACGCTGGTCTTTTCAAAAGGAAAACATCCCGACTCAAAACCACCTGAGAAAGACAAAAATTGACCGAGTAAAGCAAATTAAGGAGCAGATTCAGCAACAATCTAAGCTCAATTAATGTGACAATATTGTCACTCTGACAAGACTTGACGATGTCACAAGATACCAGAATATAAACGAGCTGGTCATTGAACCATCTCTAGAACGAAAGACAAAGTAGGCCCTCTCATTGACAGTACATGGAAAATAATAAGTGAGAATAGGGAGACAGCTAATCTGCTCAATCAGTACTTTGGCACAGTCTTCACAAAGGAGGAGCCTATAGATATTTTTCAAAGAGACATGGATATAGCGGGATTAAGATCAATCTGTATTACAGAGGAAATGGTTTTAAAAAAATTGGACTGGTTGAAAGTGAATAAATGTCCAGGTCAAGATGGTATTCATACAAAATTGCTGTATGAAATTAGAGACCAACTAGCAAAACCATTTGCTATATTATGTTCTCAATCACTTACAAAAGGGATTGTTCCACGGGATTGGAAAGATGCAGGAGTGATCCCCTTATTCAAAAAAGGCAAAAAAATCAGATCCAGCAAATTATAGACCGGTCAGTTTAACGAGCATAGTCTGTAAATTGTTAGAGTCAATAAGCAAAGAAAACATTGTAATGCATTGAGACAAATTTAATCGAATTATAAATAGTCAGCATGGGTTTACTAGAGGGAGATCATGCTTAACAAATATATTAGAATTCATAGAGGAGGTTACTAAAATCATAGATAAAGAGGAGCCAGTGGATGTTATTTATCTAGACTTTGCAAAGGCCTTTGATAGAGTACCTCATCAAGGATTATTTCGAAAGTTAAAATCACATGGAATACGTGGGGAAGTTGCCAAATGGATTGAAAATTGGTTAACGGGAAGAAGGCAGAGGGTGGGCATAACTAAGGAGTACTCTGAGTGGAGTGAAGTGAAAAGTGGTGTGCCACACGGCTCGGTTTTGGGACCAATTTTGTTCTTGACATATATACATGATTTGGACAATGATATGAGATCCATGATTGCAAAATTTGCTGATGACACAAAACTATGCAGTAGTGTCTCATCTAAAGCGGAAGTGGATATATTGATGTCGGATTTAGATAAAATTCGAGAATGGTCTGTAAGCTGGCAAATGGAGTTTAATGTAGATACATGTACAATCATCCACATGGGTAGATCCAATATGGAACATAATTACCGAATGGGAGAAAACAATATTAGAAAGATAGATAAGGAAAGGGACCTTGGGGTTATAATAGATCATACAGGAAAGGTGAGTGAGCAAGTTAAGGAAGCAGTGAAAAAGGCAAATGCAATGTTAGGTATTATAAAAAGAAAAATTAAACATAGGAGCAAGGAAGTGATCGTCAAACTGTATAAAAGTTTATTTAGACCTAGATTGGAGTACTGTGTACAGGTGTGTAGTCCTTATCATAGAGGGGACATAAACATGCTAGAAAGAATACACAAAAGAGCGACAAAGATGATAGTGGGATTCCAGAATTACAGTTATGAGGAACGACTCAGAAAAACCGGCCAACAGTGTCTCGAAGAGAGAAGAATTCGTGGTGACGTAATACAGGTTTAAAAGATGATCAGAGGAATCGATAAATTAGACTATAACAAGTTTTTTTTTAAAATACAGTCACCTACAATAACCCGAGGGCATAGCTACAAACTGACTAAAGAGACGTCCAGGTTAGATAATATGAACTATTTTGTTTTGTCAGAGAGTGGTGTCTGCTTGGAATGCATTGCCAGGGGAGGTAGTGGAGGCAGGGACAGTTAATGCATTTAAGAATAAACTGGATGCGCATAGCTTTTAGAGCAAGGTGATGTAAATGTAACTGGTTGTATACAGACTATGCAGGTTCTTTTAAACCTGTATAAAGACGTTAAGTTAAGAGCATACGAAAACCACTGTTGGATTTCGTACATGCAGGCCATCATGGAAATATAATTAAGTGTCACTGTTGGAAAGACACCCTTAAACTTCATGATATGACAGATGTCATGATTATAACATTATCCAAACATAAAGGTCATTCGAGTGCATGCAATAATTTGAAGGTATTTAAAACCAGATTGTAGTCGAAGGCGATCCTCTGGAAAGTGTTACGTGGTTCAAATATATGGGAGCAGAGAGTAATGCTACGTGGACTAGAGCAGAGATCCAGTCAAGAACAGCGATGACCAGATTGTAGATACTCTGGAAAAACAAGACCGATAGTCTTAAATCGTAGATGACTTTAATGTATAAACCTCTTTCTTAACGAGTGTGAGACTTGGACTTGGACATTTATTATTCAGATCGTGCTACAGACGAGAGTGTTCCTGAAACTATTAAAAAAGAATTGGCGTAATATAAAAGCTACTGACTATAGTAAAAACACAGCAATTGACATGGTACGGACATGTGCAAAGATCGCTTGAGCTGTCCAAAACTGTTTCTGGGAAGCGTCGGAGGAGACCGAAAAAATAGATGGGAGGTCAATAAAGTGGATTGGAAGGTCTGTAGCCGAAACTAACACCCTGGAACAACATCGAGACGTACGGCGTGAACTGGTTCAACAAACTGCAACAATGGTGCGTCGACGACATTCTAGATTTCGGGACTGATGATGATGATAATTATTTGTAGAGACGACTCTCTGCTGTGTCATGTTGACATACGGATAGTCATAGTAACGTTACTGGGGCTAAAATAGTGGCTAATCATGTGCTTTCAAGGCGCCACCTGGATGGCAGTCTGGTCCATAAGCAGTGGAGACATGTTGCTTTAGCGATCTGTAAGAGCAAATTTGATATTGCCATTATTTAAAAAGATTCAGACATTTCATTTGGATAGCAGGGATGGAAACATTTTCTTTATGATATGATTTCCTAACAAATTATCAAAACCAATAATATAGTTCCTTATTCCAGGAAATGTTATTCAAAGAGTTGACGAGAAATTGGCGTCGAAGCTGCAAACGATGTAAGAGAAGCAACCTGGTCCGAAAGTCGCACTTGAGATGACTGTGTAAACGGCGAACTCGACTTCCTGAACACTGTGATTACTCGTGATTTCGTGGTTTCATGATGACCCGGAATCAAATTTTCAGTGGCTACAGTCGTTTCATCAACTCCGAGACGGAGACAAGCGGGACAGGTTTACACAATCTCAAAGTTATGTTTATCGTTTATTGGACTGACGTGGGATTGTGCATCACCAGTACTCAGAACAAGTTCAACGCATTACCAAAGAGACTACCTGGAGGTCATCCGTTGTCTTAGTGTTGCTCTTGGACGCAAAATCCCGGATATGTAGACAGCGAGAACTTGGCAGCTCCATCATCAAATGCCAGCCCATTATTCGCTTCTGAACATACCTTTTTGTTTGGCGATGCACAACATTCATCTGTCACCTCAGGTTATATATGTTTATGACATGGCTCCTTGCAATGTTTGGCTGGTTCAGAATCTAAAAAGTACGCTGAAAGAGACATGTGTTGAGTTGTGAGAAGACATTAAACGGAATTCAAAGACCCAGCTCTACTCAATTCTCAAAAAGGCGTTCCTGAAATATTTCCAATAATATCATTACAGCTAAAAACGTTTGTAGAGGCCAAAGGAGAGTACCTGAATGGGATACGTGAATCACACCTCAGGGAGAGCAATTGTTTTTTTCAGGCCGAAAAGTTGGATACTTTTTGAACGCGGTTATTAATATTTTACTCCTCTTCTGCCGCGTGATGCCCAAGTAAATAAAACACGACCATAAGAGACACACATCCCGAATCAAACATCCTTATTACGAATAATAAACAATTCCTTCGTTAAACAGGTACAAACCATATTTTATTTTCAAAAAGGTAAACACTGAACTGACAACTAATGAAAAGAAGTTTTTCTTTATTTACACACCATGAAGAGATATGCAATAAGACAACAGTTTAATAGATCCTAACTAAATAGTAAACTATTTATAAAATGTGCACATGCCTTAGTTGACCTTCTTGTAAGATCAGCGTTTTGATTGGTTGTAGCCCGTCTAATCGTCATCTAACAACACATATGGGCATCGCGTGAGATAACATCAGATCATGCAAGAACAATAACTCTCCAGTCCACATCAAGTGGCTGTCACATCATGTCACGTGATGTCTTTAATTATCAGTGTTCTTCTACTTGTCACGTCACTGTGTTTCTGTTATGTTACGTTGACCGTTACTGATGTAACCTTGTTTGTAGCGGACACATGCTCTCCAAACGTTTTATTGGGTTCTTTAGTTCTCAACTTTTGATTTCTTGTAGGACCTGATGCACGTGACATTAGACCACAGTTCGTTAACCGTGTTCTCCTGCGATGTTCGTTTTTCTTCTTGTCAAGAACATTGCGATAATGAGGATCAACAATAGAAGGGCCAGGATTAAAAACAATATACCCCATATGCCCGCATCTTCTGGAGCTGTTAGAGAAAAGATGAGAGAGAAACATATGAGCGTACACAAACAAACAAACAATAATAGAACAACATGTAGGCAGGCATGACTGTGGAAAGACATATACAGCGATACATACAGTAGACAGCTGGCTAAAAAAACGGAGAAACAGACAGTGACATACAGTAGGACAGGTGGCTGATAGACGTGCAAACAGACAGCGACAACCAGTAGACAGCTGGCTGGACATACACATATTCAGGTTAGTTGAAAAAAAGAAAACATAGATATAACTTCAAACTCAAACGTCAAACTGTTCTAACAACACCAAGATGAACAATGTTGATAAACCACTTATCTGCCCTAAGACATTTCTATTGTTTTGTTTCAGCAATATCACGTGACTTCATGATGTGTGGCGGGCGGTGAACATTTTGGGTGGTCCGTGCATGTAATAAATTAGCTGTCAACAGGAACGACCCAATGTGTGACACCAGGGTGATTATAGACATAACATCATGACAAGTCAGTTCTCATCACCAATCTCTCCTGTCACAGTACCTGTTTGCGTCCACACCTGTTTTTGTCAACACCTGTTTTTGTGTATTCATAGATTTATCTTTACACCTGTAGACTCATTCCCTATTCGTACAGGGTTAATATTCAACACTGATTGCCGAATATAAAATGCACGAGTCCAGTCTCCTATTTTGGCCAAGTCAGCTACCTAACTTACACTTCGGTGGACCCTGGTAGATCCAGTAATTGTGCGAATTGTTGGGTTTGCTTCCAGTGCATTCAGATAAGGTAAAACCCCCCAGTCAGAGGGGTACGATGGAGCACATTCCACCGTAGAACAGGTTCTAAAGGCAGATCTACTGGACAAGAAGCCGGATAAACTGTCATGTGTGTCTGGACATAAATTCAAAGATAACCATCACTGTGCTCACGCCATGATGTCTCTTCTAGCAGGAGCAAAGCTGGGTTCAGACCCACGACATAGTTTAACTTCAGCTTCTGGAGGTCTTCCTAGGATGCCTTGTTGAGTCAGGATGTGTCACGGAGGAAATAATGACCAACAAGATAAAACGATCACGCTGAATGGTATGCATCAACATGTAAGTGATACATAACAAAACTAAATAGAGACTAACCGGAAATATGTTATGTTTTATACAGGAATCTACAGCCACTTCCTAAAACACAGAAGAGCCAGAGTTCAAGTACAAAGGCAGATGATCAAAAAGGTGAAACTTGAGCAGGGAGTACCCCAAGGGGGAGTACTGCAACCCACACTTTTCCTGGTGTATATACAAAATATCACATAGAATATACCAAGAAGAGTCCACAGCTCCATGTTTGCAGAAGATCTGGCTATGTGGACTTCTGAAAAAAAAATATCACCATAACAAGTAATCGGATGCAGCAGGCCCTAACATAGTTGGATGAGTGGCCGAACTAAAGACTGGTCAAAATAAATGAGGAAAAAACAACATGTACAATATTCTAGCTTTTAAACAAAACCCCGGAACACCAAAATAAGTCTTACGGCAAATATATGCGGCAAAACGACATCTCAAACTACCTGGGAGTCACATTTGATCAGCGCATGACATGGAAAAGTCAGATCGAGAGAAACCGAATGTGGGCCAGAGAAAGAATGACAATCGTGAGGACACTTTATGGCACAAACTGGGGAGCAGACGAAAGTATACTAAAGAAACTGCACACTGGAAGAGTGAGACCAGTTCTCGAGTATGGCATTGCGGCATGGACAACATCAGCAAAGGCTAACTTTGATAGAATAAGCAAACTCGAAAAAAAGCCATGAGAGTTATAACAGGAGGCATGACGTCGACGCCAGTTGTAGAATTTAAAAAGATTTTAAATCTGCAATTCATGACCGACAGAAAAGACTGCAGAGCCCAGCATCAAGAAAATAAAGTCAGAAGACTGACAGACCATCCAATGCATCAGAGACTAAATAGATTTGGAAATGGGAAACTAAACCGGAGAAACTTTGCAGAAATAGCCAAAGCAAAGATAAGCGAAGACCCTATGAACACATTAAAAACACCTAAGCCCATCCCTACTGTACGCAAACCTACCTGGAGGCAGCATATATTTCCGGAGATGATAGAAAATATACCAGGTATTGGAAAAAAGAACAGCCAGATTGAAAAAGAAAGAAGAGACATAACCCTGAGGTACATAGCTGAAAACTACCTAAGCATGGACTGGACCCATGCATACACCGACGGTTCTGTAAAAAACACAACACAGAACGAAGTTGCAGGGTTATTCCTGAGCCTACCAAATAGTAGAAAAATAACACTGTCAGTGGCAACTGGAAAATACTCTCACAATTTCAGAGCGGAGGCAGAGGCACTGAGTGATGCAGTAGAAGAAATGGTGACAAGCAAAATAAATGAAATCCATATAGTCCTGTTTACAGATGCCCTGGCCGTATTCGCAGCACTAAAAGATCAGAAAAGTACTGAACGTAATGATTTAAGAGGAGTACTGTAAACTATGCCAGCACCCCTCTCCAAAAAGAGTGGTGGTACAGTGGGTTCCATCCCCCTGTAGCATCCAAGGCAACGAGGAGATAGACAGACTGGCAAAAGAAGGTGCAAGACTACCACAACCAGATCCTAGTGTGACCTACAAAGTGTCCAAAACGCGTATTAGTGCCAGAAACATGACCAAATGAGAAATAGAACATACTGGCTACACAACAAAACGATGCCTATTACCAGTTGAACAGAAGAGAGCAGGTCGTGGTCTTCATACTTCGCACATGCCACAATAGACCGAGGTACCATCTATTCAATAGATTGTAGAAAGGTGGCACTGACGAATGAACGTGTAGTACCGGGAAAATGACCGCTGAACATTTGCTGCAAAACTGCCCGACATACGTGGACCAGAGTAAGCACATGCGGCCATCACCAGTGGCAATACTAGACATGCTCTATGGTAGTGTTGACAGCCTCAGGATGAACGCTGTTGTTTTCAAAAAACTACAGGTTGACGTCTGACAGCGTACGAAGAAGAAGAAAAAGAAGAAGAAGAAAAAGACCTCAACCCCCGACAACCCACCATCGAACGTAACATACCAGTCATCAGATAAAGACCTAAACCACCATAACCCACCATGGAACGTAACATACCAGTCATCAGATAAAGACCTAAACCCCGAAAACCCACCATCGAACGAAACATACCAGTCATCAGATAATGACCTAAACCCCCGACAGCCGACCATCGAACGTAACATACCAGTCATCAGATAAAGACCTAAACCCCCGACAACCCACCATTGAACTTTACAGATCAAAGAACAGACAAAGACATCAACCCCCGACAACGCACCACGGAACGTGACAGACCAGATATCAGACAAACACCTCAACCCCCAACAACCCACCATCGAACGTGACAGATCAGACACAGGCATAATCTCCCGACAACCCATCATCGAAGACAGCAGACAAAGACCTTAGAAGACCCCAGGTCGCCAAGAAAACCAGACAAGAGAAAGAACATTGATACCACATCTGTCAGTTGGCACATACAACTGTCGCTCCACCTGCTTAGCACATACAACAATCGCTCCACCTGCTTGGCACATACAACTGTCGCTCCACCTGCTTAGCACATACAACAATCGCTCCACCTGCTTGGCACATACAACTGTCGCTCCACCTGCTTCGCACATACAACTATCGCTCCACCTGCTTGGCACATACAACTGTCGCTCCACCTGCTTAGCACATACAACAATCGCTCCACCTGCTTGGCACATACAACTGTCGCTCCACCTGCTTAGCACATACAACAATCGCTCCACCTGCTTGGTACATACAACTGTCGCTCCACCTGCTTAGCACATACAACAATCGCTCCACCTGCTTGGCACATACAACTGTCGCTCCACCTGCTTCACACATACAACTATCGCTCCACCTGCTTGGCACATACAACTGTCGCTCCACCTGCTTAGCACATACAACAATCGCTCCACCTGCTTGGCACATACAACTGTCGCTCCACCTGCTTAGCACATACAACAATCGCTCCACCTGCTTGGCACATACAACTGTCGCTCCACCTGCTTCGCACATACAACTATCGCTCCACCTGCTTGGCACATACAACTGTCGCTCCACCTGCTTAGCACATACAACAATCGCTCCACCTGCTTGGCACATACAACTATTGATACACTTGCTCGGCACATACAACTATCGCTCCACCTGCTTGGCACATACAACTGTCGCTCCACCTGCTTTGCACATACAACTATCGCTACACCTGCTTGGCACATACAACTATTGATACACTTGCTCGGCACATACAACTATCGCTACACCTGCTCGGCACATACAAATATCGCTCCATCTGTTGGGCATTACAACTCATTGCTCTCGTCACTGAGGTAGACAGTCTCACATGTGATATGATAGGCCTATGTGAGAAAAACAGAAGAGAGCCAATGACACCGCGATGGCAAGACGTAACCGGAATATACTTAGGAGCGCGCAAAGCTGGCAACACGTCAGGTGGTGTCGGCTTCATAGTCATACTACACATAACTAGCCAAATAAGGGATGCACGCTTCATTAACCTCTGTCTCTCTGTTCTAGAACTGTCCATCAGATGAGGACTCAACATATATATCACTCAAATCTACGAAGAAACTGCAGACAAAGAATAAGTCTATGACCAGTTCATTGACACACTCAGATAATACCAAACTTACTACAAACTGGTCATCGGAGATTTATACGCTCGCGTTGGGTCCCGGAAATATGGAGAACAATACATCGGTACACACTCCGTGGAATTATGTAGAACGATATAGGAGAGAGGGTAGCTACTATGTGAGAGACTAGCTACTCTGTAAGAGACGAGCTACCCTGTGAAAGACTAGCTACTCTGGGAGAGACTAGCTACTCTGTGAGACTAGCTACTTTGTGAGAAACTAGCTAATATGTGATAGACTAGCTACTCTGTTTGAGACCCATTTCCTATAACACGGAAACAGCTTTTTTGCAAAGCCACCACATAAAAGGCTGCTTGCTCGTCTTCATCTCAACCTGGACCAAGCACGTAATAACAAATACAGTCCAGACGGCAAACAGCCTCTCGCTTAGACGTAACATGTGCAAAGCTGATCGCACTCCAAGAAACATTCAGTACAATAATTAACCTAGAGGGAGATTATGAAAGTATAACAAGCAATATACTAGCGATAAGCACGGCCAGACAAAAATCAGGATCTGACCACATTACAAGCCTCATCTCTACAAACACTATACTAGTGATAAGCAAGGACAACCAAACTTTTGGATCTGACCACATTACAAACCTCATCTCCACAAGCACTAAGGCTTTACTCTCTCAAACAGGCCAGATGAACCGAACACCAAAGAACAACAGGCCATTCAACGCACTTAGTAAGCTCTCCAGACATAATGTTGATAAATACCATGTATCTTTTGAATTAGACGAATCCTCGAAGCCGCATAGTCCTGTAACAGAATCAAAATGGCAACTCGGGATATTAGAGAACACAAATACGTCATTCCCTGCCTGAAAACTGACGGCGGAACGCTTGTAACATCACAACAGAACATTGAGAACGCGAATCAAATCGTCTGAACCGATCTATTCCAATCATCACTCCACGCTGATCACTCCGCCGAAACCCGTAACAAAAACCAGATTACCCCCACCCGTACTGACTTCTTAAGCTCGAAACGATGTAGAAAACACTCCCACAGGAACATCTCCAGGCAGAGATAAAATGAGAGCTGAGATGATGGACGCACCCAGTCTAAACAACCCTGGTCAGCAGATTTTCTTGACAGACAACATAAACCCCGTCTATCTGGCGCAATTCACATTTCGTTCTAATCTATAAAAAAAATGAGATAAAGAAGACCTGTTCAGCTACCTCCCAATCATCCTCCTTCCGTTACTGTACACAATTGTTACCAAATGTCTCTTATCAAGAATTCGCAACCCCATCAAAGAGGCACAAGGAACCCAACAAGCTGGATTCAGATGAACATAAAGTACATTCGATCACATAACAACCTGATGTAATCTGATCGAACGGACACGAAAGCACCAAACACCGATAATACTCACATTCATCGACTAAAAAAGCCCATTTGACTGGGTTAAAATGGAGTTCGTGAGGAATATATCCCCAGTACATCGACATACTCAAAAAATGATACGTTTTGTGTACTACCGCAATCCGTCATTTCACTCAACCCATCACAATGTAACAGTTTCAGCCGGAGTATGAGCGTTTAGGGCATCGGTGATGGTGTCAGCGACTCTGGGAACAAAGGTACCTGCATGTGTGCCATGGTCACTCTTCGTCTCGACACTATATCAAGTTCACTCTCCGTCTCGATACTAAGTCGACAAAAGAAACAGGGTTGTGGGAAAGAATGTTGTCTAGTACCGATACAGGTTTGGACTAGGAACTGGCCACTGGCGTTACGATTTTGGTAGTGTGGGATGAGTGACAAACATAGGCAATCCCCCATAGGTCCATTGGAACGCTCTGATGTTGCTTTAGACTATATAATACTAGACAACGTTTAGAGAGAGAGAGAGAGAGAGAGAGAGAGAGAGAGAGAGAGAGAGAGAGCGAGAAATAAAATTTAGCTAGGAGACTGTTTAACTAGCCGACTTAATAGAAGAGTGAGTTTTAGGCTGTTTTACAAATGTAGATGAGATATAAATGGGTTGCTTAACCAGCATACACCGTTGATTCTTGGCCAGTCGCTTTATAATGTTTGTACTGGGAGCCATGTGTCTAATACATGTGTGTTCTACGCGCAGGACACCTTGTGAACAATGCATGTTCCGAAGAGGTACGTTAGTGTACAGAATTACAGCGAGAGATATGGATGTGTGTGTGGTGTGTAGACACCGAAGGAACGACGTATGTTCCAGAGTGGGTGTATACGCAGCTCGATTTAGTGATTGATCATATGTGAGTATACATTGATTACATTGAATGTATTATTTCAAAATCACCAGCATGAGGGGATCTGAGTTTCACAGAACACAAAAGTGAGGACGAGTTTTTGAGAGTGTTTTGAGGGTGCAGATCGGGTAAGCGGAGTGTGGCGCAAGAACTGTGTAGGATTAGTTTGGAGCAACATCAATAGCTTATGCTTATAAACTCTGAGTATCTATTTATATAAGATGTAATTCGTGTGCTGTTTGTAATTTCATTGAACTCACTTTAATGGTATTGATATACGTATGCCACATGTTGCGTGTGTTTTTCGTGTGTGTGGTCGTTGTGTGTGGTAACATTCTAGATATAATAACCCTAGTGCAAACCTGGAATCTGCTACAACTATTGCGACCGATAAGGGAGGCAAAGAAAGATCCCAACTCGCCGAACCTATTCTCTGCATACCAAGTTTACGATGAGGCACGAAAGGAGATCCCATCTCGCTGAACATATTATATGCAAGCCTATAGTCTACGATGAGAAACGGAATGGCATCCCATTTCGCTGAACCTATTCTATGCATGCATGCTAGTCTACGATGAAGCATGCAAGTATCACATCTTGCCGAACCTATTCTCTGCATGCCTAGATTCGACGTTGATGTACTGTGACTGGGACAACTTCGCATCAAAAGCAGCGAAATACGTCATTACCACCTCAGATTCGCAGACGGCATCGTCCTCACCACAGAGACGCCCATAAAAGCGACATAGATGCTGCAGTCACTAGACACGGAAGACTGTAAGGCAGGTCTGACTACGAACATAGGGAAAACCAGTGCTTTGCTCAACCGTTTCGAGGAGCCCAACCCACTACCCTTGAGTTGAACGCCCATAGAGTACGCTGAGGAATATGTCTATGTTGGAAGGGTCCTCAACATGGAGAGCAACATAAGACATGAGATCGCCAGACAGAAACGGTCGGGTTGAGCAGCCTTCAACTCCATCCTGACAGCAGCAGACGCCAAAAATGACACCAGACTACGTGCGGAGATCTTCTACTGGGAAGTCATGCCAGCGCTCTGCTAAGGTAGCGAAACCTGGTCTCTAACAACAGCAGCAGAGAACCAACTGAGAAGAGCACACGCATATCTTGAAAGACGCCTTTTGGGAATACCTCTCAGGCAATAGCGACATCCGGAGAATGCCACACATCAAGGATGCCTTACAGTACGTCGACCATTCGAAACACCGCTAGGCTGGTCATATATTCAGATAAGAAGATGACACATACAGTAACATAACCACCATGTGATACCCGCGCGACAAAAAAGAGACCTCGGGGACGGTCCCCAATTCGCTGACGAGATTCACTAGAACATTCACTACCCCACCGACAACTATCCCACTGGATCCTGATATGGGACCAGCTCACCCCTTGACAAAGAACGCGTCAAACTAAGAACTAACTAAGAACTACAATGTCAAAATCGCATAATTAAAACATGTAAAACTACCCCCTGCCAAAAGAAATAAAAAAAGACATATCCAGTATAAAATAGCAGCTCGCAACAACCACATCCAAGAACTATGTCAAAGAGAATATAAAAAAAACATGAACAAAAAAAATTGTAAAAGTTTAATCAAAATGTAAAAATTGGTTTGGTCATATACCGCACCGAGACGAGAACACAAACAAAACCTACGTTACGACCAATATGCCTTTATCAATGACAACAATACTGAACTAAAAATTCAACATATAAGAACAAATGATCAACTCATCTGTTTCTGATAGTAGACACAGTCTGTATAGCGACCGGTTGGGCCAGATGCTTGATTAAAACTGAATCGGATCGGTCAAACACAAAGAGGGGGAATGTGGCGGATAAGCCAGTGGTGGCCAAATAGTGGTCCAGATGGGAGAACAAAGAGAAGGTAATATAAGCCGGGAGGGCGTGAGATTGAAATAGGAGTGGGGGGGGGGGGAGGGGGAGAGATGCGATTTGATATAAGAAGGGAGGGGTGAAGGAAGACAAATAGATAGGCGCCAGTTTGAGGGTTTAAGAAAAAGTTTGGAATATATTAATGCCATGTGGTTGGAGACAACCACCATTAGAAGTATTCGTCCCATACATATGTATATGATTTTATATGTATATATATGCGAGCACACACGCACGCACGTACAAATTTCAACTGTATGCCCATTGTTACTCCCATACAAAATCGGAGTATCCACTTTTACTAGTAATGCCCCATTCATTTTTATTTCAATGGATCCATCTTTGACTGATGGTGTATGTAGTTTTATGCGTATTTATCTTTAGTTCTCACAGTTTGCAGTATACTGGCAATGTAAGTAGTGCTATGTTGAACTTGACTTTCGCCAAAATAGGATATTTCCCGGTGCACCAAACGGCGAGATCATCAGCAAATTATGTGTTTGACACGTTTAGATTTGAGGTCATTTATATAGATGAGGAAAATGGTGCAGCTTAGAAGAGAGCCATGGTCAGCCCTTCTTCTAACGTTTTTTTTCTTGATATTGCCCCTGGACAGTTGGTATTGATGGTTCTGTTGATCAGGAAGGTATGTATGTATTCATTTGATCATCTTCCCTGCTATTCATACTTTCCTCATTTTCATCAAAATGCTCTTCCTCTAGACTCTGTCATATGCCTGCTGTAGATCAATAACCACTGCTGGTGGGCTTTTTCCTTCTTGAAATCGATCAACCCCATGTTGTGTAAACCTAAAGAGGTGATCATCCGTGCGATGCCCATGCCTGTTATATATCAAGCACGTTTTTGCTTTTCAGCCACCAGTATAGTCTGCTGTTTAACATTATTATTTCAACCACTTTACCTAAACATGAGGTGAGTGACACAGGTATATAGCATACATGTGTTCCTGGTTGTTTCCCTTTCTTCAGTATGGGTTTGATATTTGCTGAACGCCATATTGATGGTAGCTGTCATTCGTACATGTTCTGTTGGAAACCACACAATTACCTCTTTCGCCTTTGGTCATAATTTACTTTTCATTTAATTTTTGTTTTTATCTAGCCATATTGCTTTATTTTTTGCCAGCTTCAACATCGGCATGCACAGTTCTAGTGAAGTGAAGTGATTTTTAAAGGCAACTATATTGGTGAAATCGATACAAAAGGGGACCTTTAAAAGTGCTTTATCTGGCAGTTTACTTGGTTTTGCTTTATTTACTCTATCGTAAAATGTGTTTAAAGATCTCACAATTCCTATTGTTTGATACCGTTGGTTTTGACTTTCTGTTGTTCGCTTAAATGTTGCTCAGTAATCTCCAGGCTTTGTTTGTTTCTCTTTTCAGATATAGTTTACTACAATTTTTCTCCGAATCTCCCGCTTGCTTTGTTTAGTGATATCTTGCTTTTGCTGTCCATCCATTATACTATTTATTTAGGGTATTTGGAGATTTTTCTACCTTCTTTCTGGCCTCTTTCTTTTCATTTATGGGTTTCAGTATGGTTTATATTTCCCGTAAGTGCATTTTGGGATGGATTTCCTTCCAGTTGTTGAGTTGGTGGGACATGTATGTTTGAAAGTCGTATTAATGGCATCGTTCTTTATTTTTTGGTAATCCAAGAATCAGTTTCCCGGCCATAACGGCCAGTTAACATTTCTGAAATTCCATGATGGTTTTCTCGGAACCACCCTATCCCTCTGCAGTATTTCAATAATTATTCTTGTATGACGATGATTGCATTCAACATCGTCCAACAATTTAGTGATAGTGTTATTTACCAAGTTAGCCGATACACGTGGCAGATTGTCTGATTGTACCGTGTACTCTGTCCAAAAAAGTTGGCATGATTTCCAGACTCTGGAGCAGTGTAAAATTGGTACCATTATACAGCTCTTCAATCTCCAGGTCTCTATTATTGAACTGACTGTGTCCAAGATTAGGCATATGGACATTGAAATCTCGCACCACCTTTTTTTCTTTGACGAAAGGTCAATTCAGGTAGACACTTTTTGGACGTTCGAGGACAGTAAAAGCTATGTAGTATATAGTTTGTGTTATCTTTGCTACATAAAATTATTGTTTGATTGTCAATATATTCGACACGATTCTTAGTTACGCCGGTGTGTGTGTCATTCATGACCAGGGTCATAATGTCCTGGCACGTGTTGCATTCCCACGTATTCTGTGTATATCACTGATGTTAATTTGTCTTTGTGGAAGTACTGTTTCCTGGAGTAGAGCTATTTTGATTTTGTCGTCTTGTAGTGTTCTGGTTAGCTCAGTTGTCTCGTTTATCACATCCTGCAATGTTAAGATGTAGTATGTTAAAGTTCCCCCTTGCTAACTTCTTATTATCTTGACATTATTTTTTTTTTTATTACTTTATATTTATATAATTACCTATGTTGCTGGGGCCATGGTAACCGAGGTGACATCTGAACACTTTTGATGAATGTTTATTATTTCCTGGCATTGCAAAATTGGGTGTTGTGCTGCAGACTTCTAACCCCCTCCCCTCCCCTCCCGTCCACTCCCACCTATAGAGTACACTGAGGGAGCCTTTTTCCGTGTGTGAGAGATGCATTTGACTGTGCTGCTTCCTTCCTTGGTCGTTGGTCTTTTCATTGCGTCGATGGAGGTGGTGTGTCAATTGCGGTTTTTATAGTGCATTCCCTGTTAGCCCTGCTCTCATTGCAGATTAAAATTATGTGTTCTGTAGGTAGGCCTTGTTTTATGTGGCTGTGTCTCATTCTGCCTACAATGCCCTCACAATCCCCCCCCCCCCGCCCCCACAGCTCCTACTTTCTAATGCAATCCAAAAGCTCCACTCCCTCTCTCCACCCTTCAGGCCAGAGTAGTCCAACGGTAGTGTAATGTCCGATTACTCGGTGCTCTCGCTGCAGCTGGGATGTTGGGCTAGGCCCGGATCGTCTTTGTGTGCATCTGCCATTACTGGAGCAATGATAAAGGTATCGTAGGTTGGACAAAGACAAGTTCTCTAGAAAGACAGACGATATATGAGAAGAACATATTCCACTCGTCGGTGGGGTTTGGGCTGGTAACAGCCAGAACATATTCCACTCGTCGGTGGGGTTTGGGCTGGTAACAGCCAGAACATATTCCACTCGTCGGTGGGGTTTGGGCTGGTAACAGCCAGAACATATTCCACTCGTCGGTGGGGTTTGGGCTGGTAACAGCCAGAACATATTCCACTCGTCGGTGGGGTTTGGGCTGGTAACAGCCAGAACATATTCCACTCGTCGGTGGGGTTTGGGCTGGTAACAGCCAGAACATATTCCACTCGTCGGTGGGGTTTGGGCTGGTAACAGCCAGAACATATTCCACTCGTCGGTGGGTACAGTGCTGTGACCATAAGGGTCTCCAAACTACTCCTCGCCGGGTTATACCACCAGGTACTCGGTCGCCTCCATAGCAAATTCAGTAAAAAAACAGCGTCACTCACGAGAAGGTGTTGCAATAGACACGTGTGTGCAGGACAAGCCCTATGCCAGAGGCGTTTTGTCAACCGGACATCAGCTTCCGCGGCAATCACTGCTCCCTATTTGTGGGAATGCTGTATATTGCCATGGGCATCCATTTGATGTAGACGCAGCATTGTGCCCAGACCCTACATCGAGCTACATCATAGGGGCGCATAAACATGGTGTTGTTGTTGTCGTTGGCGAAATGAAGAGAAATTCTCAGATAACGGTAAAGTCAGTTTCAAAGCTAATCATATGGCCAAATGGTAAACAGACCATACTGGGTACACACAAATGAAGCTTATTAGCAGCTGAAAAGAAGAGAGCAGGTAGTGGTCTTATAATGCTCACAGTCCACAACCAACTGCGGTACCATCTACTTAACAATTTGAACAAAAGTGCTTCTGACGAGTGCATCTGTGGTACTGTGAAAAGGACACCTGAATGTGTGCTGCAAAATGGTCCAACATACGAGGACCAGAGTACGCATATGTGGCCACCACCAGTGTCAACAATAGACGAGCTCTATTGCAGTTTTGACAGCCTAAGAGTGACAGCTCCTTTATTTGACCAAATTCAAGTCGGTCTCTGAGAGCGTTCGAAGAAGACGTAGGCGAGCTGATAAACCAGATGATGATGGCGATGGAAACTAGGTGTTTTATAGAAAAGACTGGCGCTCATGAACGTAACCGTAAAAAAAAAGAAATGATTGCTACAAATACCAAATGTGTATACACGATTAACATTTGACAGGCGTTTGGTTTGGTTTTTGTAATAACTCATTAAGAAAATACTGGCCACATTTCGTGTTTTTTTAAAAGCAGACGTAACTAGCGTACAATTAGATCCCGATACGCTATTTGATAATTTAACATGGTGAATTTTCCTTATATATAGTGTATTAATCATTTCACTACATTCCTGAGATAAAACATATGAAAATACAAGCAAGGTGTGTGACCAAGTCCAGGTAGCAGTGCAAAGAAAGAAAATGTATTAGTAATGTCATCACTGCGTACTGTGAGATCTCAGGTCGTGCTTTAAAACGTCAAAATTCTTTAGACAAAATGTGTTCAAAACACAAATTAGTTCTCAATGTAATTTAGGAATAAAGTTGAATTTTCTATCCTCTAAAATAAACGGATCAAATATGTTTGTTCTAAACTCTACTATCTTTAGAAAACAGTTAACAAGACCAACAAAAAGGCTTAGATCGAATCTCACAACCTGTCAACCATTCAGTAGTTTCATACTGTCAAGTTACAAAGTGTCGTGAGTTTTAATATTTATTATCTTTTTGTTAAATTGTGTTCAATTCCAAAACTCGGTAAATGCTGCTTGGGGAAAAATCAACATGTTTCTGAAGATGTAGCTCATCAGTGCCAAAATATAAAAGAGGCAGCAAAGATAACATTGGATAACAAGGAAAAAAAAATGCTTTATATCAAACAGTTAACTTTTTACTTATGTTCACTTTTGGCAATTCTCTTGGTAATTATATGCAATAAAACAACAGCCATGTCAGAGACGAGATAGTGTTCATTACAGATTCCCTACCCGCTATGAAGGTCCAAGAAAACAATGAATTGAACAGACTCTCTTAGGCATTCCTGAATAGCTACAGAAATAATATAATTCTTCGTCTGATCTGTAGATGATGGAATTTGCTGAAATTACATTAACTGTCTCTTCTAGATATTATGTCTGCAACATTCTCCGTCAACAGATCTCAGCAAATTAATAGTCACTGATAGCGACGAGCAAAAAATCGACAAGTAAGTAAATTGTTAGCTCAAATGTTTGATAAAGTACGGTAATATTCATCAGTACACCAGTAGATAATACAAGTACAAAAACAGAGCATCTAAGACAAATATGAACTGCAAACAGATATGCGCAATACTGTAAATAAAAACTAACATTATTTCTTCGATTTACCAGATCAAAATAACCCATCAAAGAAACGCAGGAAATTAAATGTTCATCGACCAACAGAACACGAGATCATGCACACACTCCAGACTTCTAGCAAATACGGAAGTTCCAGATATCACATAGCAATGCTTAGTGTTAATATGAAACGATTTAGGGAGTTGCAGACATATACACAGAAACACATATTTGTATATATGTATATGCACCTAATATTATTGTGTGGGGTAGCGGGGTCTAGGCTGTATGTCCCACTCGTTAAAGGAAAGAGACACGTTTGTTACAGCCTCTTTTTTCCAGGTATAGAGATCGCTGCTGAATTCACTGTTCGGCTTGTTGGGCAGGAGGTTACATGCCAATGCCTCTATTATTGCCATCTCTCTGTTTCCGCTATCGCCAGTGAGGCTTTACCGGAAAGTAGGTGAGCAATAAGTGATGGGGAATGCCCAAGTGTACATGCAGCAAAACAGCTCAGACTGCTAAACGTTAAAGGCTTAGCCAATTTCGTACTGAGTACTGTTCCAAAGAGACGAAAGTCGACACCGACAGCAGTTTGGAAGCCAATAATTACTCTCCGCTACATGACGTTTTCAAGAGAACTGGTCTGCATACGACAATGACTTTGTTATAAGCGGCTAAAGATATAGACAGGAATAAAAAGGAAGAAAAAGGTGAAAGAATAAGAACGACAAGAAAAAGAAAGCGAAGAAAAATAAGACGAAACATAAGACGAAAAATAATTAGAAAAATAACAGGAATACAAGAAATAAGAATACGAAATGTGAGTTGACATAAACACGTATCGGAAGACAAATATGAGAACACAATTGTTTTTAAAAGAGGAAGAAAACAAAGGGAGAAGAATAATTACAGAGGAAGAAACACAACATATGAATTAAACAATCACATGCGTTTTGTAGGTAGAGAACCAAGATTGAGATACCCGTGACATAATGAAATGTTAGAGACGATCTAAGGAAACCAAATGTTAGTTATAACTGGGAAACTACATTTTCGTAATGACTGGGCACCAAATGTTAACTATGACTGTGACAACCAAATGGTAGTTATTACTGGGACAACTACATGTTAATTATGACTGGAACAACCAAATGATAGTTATGAGTGACTCAACCAAATGTTAGTTATAAATGACCCAACCAAATGTTAGTTATGACTGGGGCAACTAAACGTTTGTTATGACTGCGACAACCAAACGTTAGTTATGACTCAGGCAACCAAATGCTTGTTATGACTCAGGCAACCAGATGCTAGTTATGACTGGGACAACCAAATGTTAGTTATGACTCATGCAACCAAATGTTATTTATGAGTGAGCCAATCAAATGTTGGTTATAACTAAGGCAACTAAATGTTAGTTATGGATGGGACAACCAAATGTTAGTTATGATTGACTCAACCAAATAATAGGTATGCGTGACTAAACCAAATGTTAGTTATGCGTGACCTAACCAAATGCTAGTTATGAGTGACTCAACCAAATGTTAGTTATGCTTAGGGCAACTAAATGTTAGTTATGACTAGGACAGCTAAATATTAGTTATGACTAGGAAAACTAAATGTTAGTTATGACTAGGACAGATACATGTTACTTATGATTGTGACAACACAATGTTAATTAATACTGAGACAACTAAATGCAAGTTATGAGTGAATCAACTAAATGTTAGTTATGAGTGGGACAACCGACAGTTAATTATGATTGCTACAACCACATGTTAGTTATGCCTGAGACAATTACACGTAATTTAGGTTTGAGAAAATGAAATGTTAGTTATGAGTGACTCCACAAAATTGTACATTTCATTAACCCAACCTTTTGCTGTTTATTATTGTCTTAATATCATATTCGTTACGAGTGAACAAACCATTTGTTGGTTCTGGGGGCCATTCACATATTAGTTTTCTCCAACATGAAGACCCTGTTCAACGATCTGCACAAGTTAAATAGTCGGAACATATGTTCTTTAATGTTTTAATTTAAACAGATTGGACAAACTTTTCCTTGTGTGGATAATTTTAACAGGCACACACTGCATCGATCGTGGCACATGACGTACATCAACAGAACCGATTCACGCTTCATAACAACAAGTGATATTAACATAATAGAATATCGCTCCATAAAGACAGGTGACATCAACAGAACAGAATATCGCTCCATAAAGACAGGTGACATCAACAGAACAGAATATCGCTCCATAAAGACAGGTGACATCAACAGAACAGAATATCGCTCCATAAAGACAGGTGACATCAACAGAACAGAATATCGCTCCATAAAGACAGGTGACATCAACAGAACAGAATATCGCTCCATAAAGACAGGTGACATCAACAGAACAGAATATCGCTCCATAAAGACAGGTGACATCAACAGAACAGAATATCGCTCCATAAAGACAGGTGACATCAACAGAACAGAATATCGCTCCATAAAGACAGGTGACATCAACAGAACAGAATATCGCTCCATAAAGACAGGTGACATCAACAGAACAGAATATCGCTCCATAAAGACAGGTGACATCAAAAGAATAGAATATCGCTCCATAAAGACAGGTGACATCAACAGAACAGAATATCGCTCCATAAAGACAGGTGACATCAACAGAACAGAATATCGCTCCATAAAGACAGGTGACATCAACAGAACAGAATATCGCTCCATAAAGACAGGTGACATCAACAGAACAGAATATCGCTCCATAAAGACAGGTGACATCAACAGAACAGAATATCGCTACATAAAGACAGGTGACATCAACAGAACAGAATATCGCTCCATAAAGACAGGTGACATCAACAGAACAGAATATCGCTCCATAAAGACAGGTGACATCAATAGAACAGAATATCGCTCCATAAAGACAGGTGACATCAACAGAACAGAATATCGCTGTATCCAGACACTTGACATCAACAGAACAGAATATCGCTGTATCCAGACACTTGACATCAACAGAACAGAATATCGCTGTATACAGACACTTGACATCAACAGAACAGAATATCGCTCCATAAAGACAGGTGACATCAACAGAACAGAATATCGCTCCATAAAGACAGGTGACATCAACAGAACAGAATATCGCTCCATAAAGACAGGTGACATCAACAGAACAGAATATCGCTGTATCCAGACACTTGACATCAACAGAACAGAATATCGCTGTATCCAGACACTTGACATCAACAGAACAGAATATCGCTGTATCCAGACACTTGACATCAACAGAACAGAATATCGCTGTATCCAGACACTTGACATCATCAGAACAGAATATCGCTGTATCCAGACACTTGACATCAACAGAACAGAATATCGCTGTATCCAGACACTTGACATCAACAGAACAGAATATCGCTGTATCCAGACACTTGACATCAACAGAACAGAATATCGCTGTATCCAGACACTTGACATCAACAGAACAGAATATCGCTGTATCCAGACACTTGACATCAACAGAACAGAATATCGCTGTATCCAGACACTTGACATCAACAGAACAGAATATCGCTGTATCCAGACACTTGACATCAACAGAACAGAATATCGCTGTATCCAGACACTTGACATCAACAGAACAGAATATCGCTGTATCGAGACACTTGACATCAACAGAACAGAATATCGCTGTATCCAGACACTTGACATCAACAGAACAGAATATCGCTGTATCCAGACACTTGACATCAACAGAACAGAATATCGCTGTATCCAGACACTTGACATCAACAGAACAGAATATCGCTGTATCCAGACACTTGACATCAACAGAACAGAATATCGCTGTATCCAGACACTTGACATCAACAGAACAGAATATCGCTGTATCCAGACACTTGACATCAATAGAACAGAATTTTCTTGCATCAATACCTGTGACCTCAACAGAACGGAAATAATGCATCGTGGGATATGCCATAATCCACGACCTGGAAAGTGTGAATCATTCGGTGAAACCGATGCATGAGGGAAGGAGGTGGAAGAATGGACAACATTTTACAACCTTCATCTGGAAAGCAATCCTTCTTCTAAACAGTTGGAAAAACCACATCGAATCAGACTTTGAGGTTACCTCAGGAGACATGTCCTGCAAGACGGATATAACAACAATGAACTCATTTTGAGACTGACCATAACCAGTTAAACTATGAGTCAACCGTAAATATGTACCTAACGAACAAACACCATTTCCTTGATGGAACTTAACAAGAGAATACATTTACGGATAAATACAGTGATACTATTGACACCCATTGACAGAAAGTAAGGGAAGTAACCGCGGTACTAATTAAGTACATATTATTGACCACACAACACAAAGTATCTATTGAAGCTAGAAACATTTCCAAGTCCTACTGGGCAACTGATGTACACAGGTTTGAAGAAGACCAGTAGCGATTGCAAGGTGGCCTCTCCACAACACAGAAGAGGGGAAAAAAGCTGCAAGACAGAGATCGAAAGACAATCTGGAGTCTCAATTTAAAAAGAGAATGCAATACACTTTAAAAACTAGCTCATGCATTCAATGATGAAAACATCAGCTAGCCACGAATTCAGTATAATCAGGACATGCACACTGCAAAAGGACAGGACATGTCATTCGGCTACAATTGTAGGTATTATCCGGGCTACGAGATCGACGGATGGACAGCAGGAGGTAAGAAAGAAGGAGGTCAGACAACAGAACGCCAGACAACAGGAGGCCAGACAACCGGTGGTTAGACAATAAATGTTAAGAAAATATGAGGTAAGAGAACATAAGGCCAGACTACAGAAGGTCAGGCGAAGCAAAATCAGACAACATGAGGTCAGACAACAGACGGCCGGACACCATGATATCACAGAACAGGCAGTCAAGACACAAGTCAGAGAACAGGAGGTCAGAAAAGAGATCACGTGACTAGTGAATACGCACACCAAACCAGAAGAGCATGGACATCTAGTTTCACAACTGCCGTAACTCGAACACGCATTTCCAGATTCAAACTCAAGCATTCGCAGGTAAAGAAGGTGTCACCAATGAGAAGCGTGAAAGGACTTCGGTCAACACATGAAACCTCAAAGCGCCATATCTTCGTCACTAGATTATGGAATTTCAATGCGAATGAACATTGGAGTTGCTTTGCTTTGTTGCAGCACTGATTTAAATGAACGATCGATATAATTAGAACCTGATATCTCAGCAAACAGTGTTAATATAATTTCGTCTGCTGACTAATATTGACTGCCTCACTTACACGTGACGATTACCCGAAAGGCCAATTTAGTTATTATGTTTTCGGTAAAAAAATTTGAGTAAGCACAATGTTGGTTACGGTTCGATTCGTAAATCAAAGGTGCTTTGCGTTTTTACATGTGTCGCTAAACAATCAAAGGACTGTCCCAATATGTGTATATGGATGCGCTACAATTTGTCGCCCGATCAAAAGAAGGATTAGTGACCAGTCAAATAAATGAGTCCAAGATAGCCAAGGTCTTAGCGACAAGCACGTTCTCAAACACGTACAGAGCAGAAAGTGAATCTCGTAAGACCACAACAGAAATGTCTCTACAACACACATAGCCAATCATAATCATGGGAAAACACTGATACTAGTTGATGTACTGCCCGTCATAAAGGATCTCAAATCCCATTAGAACACTGAACTGAATGACAATTAGAACTATCTCACGGGCTATGTAAAGGTGTAGTTTAGGGGAAACCGTTATTCTGCTACATCAGATGGAACTTAGAGACCAACAGTCGAGCCAAAGAGGCAGATACATTACCTGAATAATATATGGTCAACTATGTGGATGATAATTGTGATTATGCTGGTGAATGCCAATAGAGAGTACGATTACTCATCTGCTCCCTTAAATAGGTGGTAAATGGTGGGTCACAGTAGCTTTCTTCACATCCCAAGGGGCACTGATGAAAGTGAACCGTGGTCCTCCAGGCGTGTGTGCTATCCTTGACTATCTTTATTCAATTGCACGGCAAACATGCCGCCCCCCCCCCCCTTTCCTCTACCCTATTAAGTAGGCTGCCATAAAACAGCTCGTTCCTAGCGTGGCTGCGACGAACAACGAGGTGATGGTCTTGATCAGTAAATTTTATCTCCCCCAGATTCGCACGTCTGCTAGGTATGACGTGTCTGACCAGACGTTAGTCTCCCTTCCCTACTAGAGACATTATCGAATGTTAGTTATGAGGAACATGCCACATGGCCGTTTTTTGAGACAAAACCAAACGTTTGCTAAGAGTGACACAAATCACAAATTAAATATGAGTGACAACGCGAAATGGTAGTTATGAGTTACACAATAACATGTTAATTACAAATTACAAATCCAAGTGATAGTCAAATGTTAGTTATAGATGACATAAAACAAACATCAGTTAAACGTAACTCAACCAACTGTTAGTTATAAGAGACACAAGACAATGTTAGTTATTAGTGACCAAAAAACATTTTTGTTATGTATAACCAAACCATCCATTTTTTATATGCGACCAAACCAATTGTTAGTTATGAGTGACACAATTACATGTTAGTTATGAATGACAAAACTAAATGTTAGTTATGAATGACAAAACTAAATTTTAGTTATGAATGACACACCTAAATGTTTGATATGAAATACCAAACCAAATGTTTGATATGAAATACCAAACCAAATGTTAAATAGGAATAAGGAAAACAAAATTAGTAACAGGTTACCAAACCCCATGTAAGTTGTTTATGACCAAAATAAATGTCAGTTATGAGTGACACAACCAAATGTTAGTTATTTATTACTAAACCAAATGTTAGTTACGGGAGACCAAACCACATGTTCGTTATTTATGACCAAATCAAATGTTATATATATGAGACACAACAGAATATTAGTAATGTATGACCAAACCAAATGTTAGTTATGAGTGACAAATTCACATGCTAGTTATGCCTGACAGAACTAAATGTTAGTTATGAGTGACACAACCAAATGTTAGTCATTTATGACCAAACCAAATGTTAGTTATGATTTACACAGCCACATGTTAGATATGTATGATAACACGAAATGTTAGTTATGAGTGACACAGCCAAATGTTAGTCATGAGTGACACAACCAAATGTTAGTCATTTATGACTAAACCAAATGTTATTTATGAGTGACACAGCCATATATTCGTTATGAATGACACAACCAAATGTTAGTTATTAGTGACACAACCAATTGTTAGTTGTGCGTGACACAACCAGATGTTAGTTATGAGTGACAGAACGAATAGTTAGTTCAACAAAAAAGATCGTAAGGTGCTCGACCAATTGGCAGGTAGCGACCACAGGCCAATTAGGCTAGATATTGATTTTGAAGTAGGCCCCAATGAAATAAAACCGCTGCTAATTTGGAACTACAGACGAGCCGCCTGGGACAGATTCGCAATGCTGACAGATGGACTGTGTGAAACTGTCAACACACAAAATAACTATATGAAACCTATGGTGGACAGCCTAAGCAAAGCAATACTGGAATCATCCACCGAGACCATCCCAAGAGGGAAACGGAAATAATACAAGCCATAATGGAATCAACAACTACAGAAAGCTGAGTATGAAGTCTCAAATGCGAGTAACATGACAGAAAGAGAGCAATCTATGGAAGCAAATATCGCCCTCAAGGCCACCACTGCGAAATACCACAGAACACTGATCTAAAAAACAAGAGACAGAAAAAAAAAAGAAAGCCTGAATCTAGATAAAGAAGAGAACAAAGTATGCAATTTAGTCATATCTATGAATGACGAAACACCATCAAATAAACAAATTACCATCAACCAGGATGACACAATGCTTACCGAAAAAAAGCAGCAAACGCCTTTATAGAACATTAAGCCAGAGGAAACTCCATTGATGTCCCTACAGACAGGCATACATACATTAGGGAAGAACAAACAAGTCACGACAACATCAAGATGACACCAGAGGAGCACATGATGGGAAAACTAACGATGGATGGAATGAATGAGAACATTGAAGAAAAAGAAATCGCCGGTAAAAGATGGGGTAAATAGTGAAATGCTGATGGGGTTGGGCAAAACAGCAAAGAGGAAGTTTAAGTCCTGAACCAAATCTGGAAAGGGGGAATTGTACCCGCAAGCATGGAAAAATGCTGTACTTATACCCGTGCAAAAGAATGAAAAAGATAGAACAGATCCAAATGGATACAGGCCTATCAGTCTACTGAGCTGTGTAGGTAAACTGATAGAGAGTATGATAAACACCAGAAGGATTTGTCACCTGGACGAAAACACATATTAATACTACATCAAGTAGGATTTAGATAACACAGATCCACTGAGGACTAGATCACTCTCATAGCACAGGCAATAGAGGATGCTTACCAAGAGAAAAAAGCATACAGTGGCGGTTTTGGTGGATCTAGAAAAGGCATTTGACAAGGTGTGGATAAAGGGACTTAAAGTCAAGCTACAAAGAAGTGAAATATATGGAAAAAGGCACAGATGGATCAGCCTCTACCTCGAAAAGAGAATAACCTTAGTTCAAGTACAAGGGCAGAGGAGCAAAAAGGTTATATTCAAGCAAGGAGTACCCAAAGGGGAGTACTGTCACCCACACGTTTTCTGGTGTCTATAAACAATATAATATATAATATACAAAGAAGATTCCATAGATCCATGTTGGCAGACCTCTGTGGACCTCTGAAAAAAATATCACCGTAGCAAACAATCGGATTCAGCAGGCCCTAACATTGTTGGAGAAGTGGACGGAATCATGACTGGTCAAAAGAAATGATGATACAAATGCATATACGATATTCTCGCTTTCAAATAATCCATAGAACACCAACAAAAGACTTAACGGCAAATATCTGCGACCAAACGACAACCCAGACTACTTGTGCGTCACATTTGATTGGCGAATGACATGGACAAGTCAGATGAAGAGAAACCGAATGAGAACCAGATAAAGAATGGCAATCATAGGGAAACTTGCTGGCACACGCGGAGGGGGGGGGGGGGGGGGGTAGACAAAATAATAATTAAAAAAAATGTACACTGGAAGAGCGAGACCAGTTCTTGAGTATCGCATTGCGGCATGGACAACATCAGCAAAGGCGAACTTTGATAAAATCAGCAAACTTCAAAACCAAGCCATGAGAGTCATAACAGGAGGCATGAAGTCAACGCCAATTGTAGAGCTTGAAAAGATTACAAATCTGCAATCTATGACCGACAGAAGAGACTGCAGAGGCCAGCAGAGAAACTAAGAAGACTGACTGACCATCCAATGCATCAGAGACTAAATCGATTTGGAAATGGGAACCTTTGCATACATTTGAAAAGCAAAGATAAGCGACGACCCTATGAACACCATAATAATACCAGAGCCCATCCCTAGTGTACGCAAACCCACATGGAAGCAGAATATCATTCCGGAGGTGGTAGAAAATATACCAGGTACTGGAAACAAGAACAGCCAGACGGAAAACAAAAAAGAAGAGACATATCCATGTGGTACATAACGGAAAACTACCAAAGCATGTACTCAGCCATGAATACACCGACATTTATGTAACAAACACACCACCCAGTGGAGGAGGAGGGATATTCCTGAGCCTAACAAATGGTTGAAAAATAACACTGTCAGTGGCAACTGGAAAATTCGCAAGCAATATCAGAGCGGATGCAGAGGCACTAAAGGCTGCAGTAAAAGCAATGCTGAGAGGTGAAAGCAATGATATTCATGTTTACAGAAGCCCGGGCCGTGGTTACAGCACTAACAAGCCAGGGAAATACTGAACTTAATGATTTAAGGGCAGTACTCTGTCAACTATGCCATCAATCCGGACCAAAAAGAGTATTGGTAAAGTGGGTTATATCCCACTGTAACATCTAAGGCAACGAAGATGCAGACAGACTGACAAAAGAAGGTGCAAGACTACCACAACCAGATTCTAGTGTGACCTACGAAGAGTCCAAAAGGTGTATTAGAGCCATATACATGGCCAAATGGGAAACAGAACATACTGGCTACACAAACAATGATGCCTACTATCAGTTGAACAGAGACGAGTTGGTCGTCGTTTGAGACTCCGCACATGCCACAACAGAGTGAGGTATCACCTATTTAATAAACTGAAAATATGTGGCACTGACAAATGCACATGTGGTACAGGCAAAATGACGGCAGAACTTCTGCTGCAAAATTGCCCCACATACGAGGACCAGAGAAAGCACATGTGGCCATCACCAGTGCCAACACTAGACAAGCACTATGGTAGTGTCGACATCCTGAGGATGAAAGCTGCTTTCTTAGAACAAATTCAAGTTGAAGTCCGACAGCGTACGAAGACGATGATGAAGAAGAAGAAGACTAAGAAGAAGAAGAAGAAGAAGAAGAAGAAGAAGAAGGAGAAGAAGAAGAAGAAGAATAGTTAGTGATGAGTGACACAACCAACTGTTAGTTAGGCGTGACACAACGACTAGTTAGTTATGAGGGACACAACCAAATGATAGTTATGAGTGACACAACGAATAGTTAGTAATGAGTGACACAGCGAAATGTTAGACACATTCAAAAGTGCACTTAATTACCAATGGTACACTTTTCTCCATTGTAACTTGCTGTACATCGGGCACAGTTGCCAGTCACAGCGTCACATGTACTATTTAGGCAGTATTGAGAACACTTGCTTAAACATTGTGGTCCATAAGTATTGCCAGGACATTCTGCGTTTTTTTGTAGAGAAAAACATTTAATGACAATATATTTAGTATTGGTAAGTACACGTTTTGATGAAAACGGAACATATCATTTAACTGAAACTGGTTAGGAATTCTTATATTTGTGTGTATTATAAGGTCATGCAAAAGGTCGCTCGTGTTGTTGTTTTTCAAGATAGCTGACCTTTCTGCCGCCAGTTACGAACTTGCATTGTCTCTTTAGCTCCGCCTAAACAAAGATGGCGGTTGTCAAGTTGTACGTAAGTGCTTTCCTCGTTAAATGGTCAGCAGTTAACGAATCATTGTTGTGCCTACAACCCCCGACACTCTGACAAGTTCATCTAACTAAGCAGTCTCTCTCTAGGTGACTGTTTGTGTCGTCTATGTTAATCTGACTGGGACAGTTGAAGCCGATTAACATAAGCTGTCCTATACATGTCTGACAATTGTTTCCAACTCGAAGTGAACACTTGCTGCTTTCCTATTTATCTCTCTTTCTCTCTCTATATATATCTCTCTCACTCTCTCTATATATCTCTATATCTCTCTCTTTATATCTATATTTCTCTAGCTCTATATATCTCTCTATCTCTATATATCTCTCTATCTATCTATCTCTCTATGTCTATCTTTCTTTCTATCTCTCTCTAAATATATCTATATATTTATCTCTCTTTCAATCTCTCTCTATCTCTCTCTATATATATCTATATCTCTCTATATGTCTCTATATATCTCTCTATCTCTCTCTCTCTCTATCTCTCTCTCTCTATCTCTCTATATATATATATATCTCTATCTCTCTATCTCTATCACTATCTCTCTATCTCTATATATCTCTCTTTATCTCTATATATCTCTTTTTATCTCTATCTTTCTATCTCTATGTCTCTCTCTATCTCTCTCTATATCTCTCTATCTCTCTCTATCTCTCTCTATTTATCTATCTATCTATTTTTCTCTCTCTCTATCCCTCTCTCTATCTCTCTCTCTCTCTATGTATATATATATATATATATATATATATATATATATATATATATATATATATATATATATATTTATCTCGTATTGATTTTTCAAAACCAGCCCTGACAATGGACACACATAGAGGTATGACCTAATATTGGTCTGACCTTTCCTTAGATTAGACACTGGCTTGCAATATATTCATATTTTTCAGCCAATTTCTGCTCTCCGAGAATAAGTTTCCAGACCCAATCTCTTCGGCTTTACCGGGATATGTTAAATCATCAACATATGTACATGTCTTTTGGCATCAACACATGTTCATGTTTATTTAGCAGTCGCATCGTGTTCATGTGTTTTGTAGTTGCTCTTTTCCGTATGTTAATCTAGCTCCACTTCTGCAGATGTTAATCTAGCCGAACTTGTCCAGATGTTAATCTAGCAGAACTTGTCCATATGTTAATCAAGCAGAACTTGTCCAGATGGTAATCTAGCTGAACTTGTCCAGAAGTTAATCTAGCAGAACTTGTCCAGATGTTAATCTAGCTGAACTTGTCCAGATGTTAATCTAGCAGAACTTGTTCAGATGTTAATCTAGCAGAACTGATCCATATGTTAATCTAGCTGCACCTGTCCATATGTTAATCTAGCTGCACTTGTCCAAGTGTAATCTAGCTGTACTTGTCCATATGTGTGTGTAGCTTTTTTTGTCCAGATGTTAATCTTGCTGCACTTGTCCTTGTGTTTTTAAGTTGCACTTGTCCACGATTTTAGTAGCCGCAGCTTGTCAGTGAATTAAATTATATGCACTTGTCCATGTGCTAAACACGCTGCACTTTTCCATGCCATTTAATTGATGCACTTGTACATGTATTTTCGGAGCTGCGCTTGTGCATGTGCTAAAGTAGCATCAATTTTCCATGCATGTTAGCAGCCGCGCGTGTCTATCTATTAAAGAAGCTCAAATTGTTCGTGACTTATAGTAGCGTCACTTCTCCATATAGTTCCTGCACTTGCCCATGCCATTTAGTAATTCCACTTGTCATGTATTTCAGTAATTCCACTTGTCATGTATTTCAGTAATTCCACTTGTCATGTATTTCAGTAATTCCACTTATCATGTATTTCAGTAATTCCACTTGTCATGTATTTCAGTAATTCCACTTGTCATGTATTTCAGTAATTCCACTTGTCATTTTATTTAGTAGATACACTTGTCATATAGATTCAGCGAGTTCTAAGGACCATCAGCATATCGATTGTTCGTCATTTTCTAAGAGAGTCTGAGCACACATGGGTAAACTCGGAGTGTAGTGACGTCGATTCTTAGAAACAGAAAGATGTAGTAGTTTCACCTGGCCATGCATCGTAGCAGTTCCACTTGTCTATAGCTCATAGTAGCTGTACTTGTTCATGGCTCGCAGTAGCTGCATGTGTCCATGTCTCGTAGTAGCTGTGCTTCTCCATAGTTCATAGTTGACCCAATACTGCATTCTCGTTACGATAAAAATTGCATTACTTAAGCTACGATTACAATGATCCACTTAGTGAACAGATCATTTCATCATTGGCATCCAAGGTCAGAGGAAGTTGATCTCCATGGGCTTGTGTATGTTGCCTTGATGCACCATATTGTGGCCTGACAACCTGAATATATTTGTATCCCACTTACATCCATATTTATCTGTGACATACCGCCAACGAACTATTCTTCCAGTTTCTTCCTGATCAGATATTAGGAAAGCGACGGCGACCAATACGTGCAGAAAAATCTTTGTCCACAGCATCCGGAAAATAGCCATCCTTTGTACGAAGTCCCATCTTTGACTAATGACTTCCTTTTAGACTTTCACTTTTTTTTTCACAGTTTTATTTAGTTGCCATCGTTTTTGCCTTGCGTCTGTGGTTTATGTCATTAACGTTCTGTAGATGGTGTCGTGTTCTCTTTTTAGGAACCAGGAAAACTGTGAGGCGCTTGTTTCGGTTTTCTCTAAGAGTTTTCACTACACAGGAGCTCACACAGCAGGTCACTATTGAGTCAGTTGATGTAACAAAGTAATTGGACTGCCTGTCTCGCATGTCCTTAACTGGTTATCATTATATATATAACTTCTCTAATATTGACTAACGTGTTGTCTTTCTTTCCGCGAAATGTGATCCATTCGTCTACAAATTTACATTTCAAATACCAATCATGAGTTCCATGTTTTATTTATTGTCCTCATGTATCAGTATAACACTCTATCTTTCACGGAAACCAACTCAACAAGTATTAACAATCGACACTTGACTTAACAGCAACACCATCATCTGCAGGTGTCCTGCTGCTTGCTTTGGCGATCAGGAACCACCATCCACGTCTATCACGTGTGTTGTTACCAGCTATGTCGTTGATTGTCGACCGTGTCATTCTCATAGGATGTCCAACATATTCTCTCTCGACCTTCATCTGTCTCTCAGGATGTCCAATATGTTCTTTCCTGGCCTCAATTTATTTTGCAGGCTGTCCAACATCTTTTCTCGCGGCCTCTCCCTTTTTCTCACAGGCTGTCCAACATCTTCTTTCCAGACCTCCACCTGTCTCTCAGACTGCCCAACATCTTCTCTCCCTAACTCCCTCTGTCTTTCAGGCTGTCCAACATCTTCTCTCGCTGCCTCCTCCTTTGTCTCTCAGGCTGTCCGACATCTTCTTTCCAGGCCACCCTCTGACTCATGTTCCCGTTGTCACGACGTGTTCCGAACTACTTCATCTCAAAACATGTCTGAAAAAGATGACTGCCTTATTCTGATCCCTGCAGTAAATTGTCTTTGTCTTTGTGTCTCTTCTGATGCTGTATCATTAGTCTTTTTGGACGGCAATGGGATCAACAGCCTTTTTTTTTTAAAAACCACCATATGCACATATAAAAACTGGAGAGACAAGGTTGTGTTCTGCACCCCGACCTGTTTTCTCTTTACATAGCGCCTATATTGAGAGGCATACAGACAATGCCTGGAATGGCAATTAGCGGACAGAACATTAACGTTATGCAATATGATGATGGTAGTGAATTGATAGCCCAGATTGAAACTGACCTGCCGGAAATGCTTCAAATGTTAGTCCAGAACAAAGGCTTCAATTTAAATAAATATAAATCCGAGCTGAGAGTTATGACGAAGACACGGCTCTCCAAAATAGTGCGTCAACACTTTGACGTACCTGGACACACACATACTATCATTTAGAAGATGCAATTAATAAATACAATGCAGAATAGCCTAAGCAAATTCTGTCTTCCAGACTATGAAGTAAATAATATCCAACTAAAATTATGCCGCATGAAATGAGAAAGAGCGTCTTTGTCTAAGTGAAACCAAGTACTTGTTTGACAACACTCACTCTTTATCAAATGATCACAAAAATACTAAAGTCAATAGTTTAGCAATGTTCAACATCTTTCGTTAATGACTTATGAATTACCGCGTTCAAACAATGAAATCACCAGTCTCGAGAATTACGTCATTATGTAAGATACACAGATTGGAGCAGCGTGTACAGGAGGCGGAGCTTTTATTATAGAGGATATGGAAACATGCTGGAGAAGATTCATGGCTGATATTGGGATTCCTGTATTACAGTAATGAGGAATGGCTCAGAAAAACCGGGTTACAGTGTCTAGAAAAGAGAATAACTCGATATTACGTTATACCAGTTCAAAAAATAAAGGAATGGACAAAAACTAAAATATAAGAAGTTTTTTTTTTCTTTCTAAATGCAACCACTTACACGAACAGGAGGGCATATTTACAAATTACCTAAATAAAGGACAGATTAGATATGCATACAAAAATGTTTTAGCCAGACAGTGGTGAATTGTTTAACTTCATTGTTACACGAAGTAGTGGAGGTAGGGACAATTACTGCATTTACGAATAGATTAGATGCGCATATTTGTTAGAGCAAGACACTATACGTGAAACAGATTGCACACATACTCTGCAGGGTCTTCTAAACCAGTATTAAGACATTACGTTAAGTTTTATATATATATATATATATATATATATATATTAAATTTGCTTTTGTTGCGGGTGATGAAAGGATTAGTCAACTGTATCAGCTGTTTCATGGTGGCATCCGATTCCTCGCTATATTTTAAATTCATACATTACAATATTCGGGCCTTATAGTCACCAATAAATAGTCTCAACTTCGAACACACATGCGCTAGATACATTGGAGTACCAGGAATCGAGACGGAGTTTCCAGGCTACAGAACAGGCAAACGTTCTAGAACATAGTGACACACCTCGACAGGCAGTGTAATGCGATGTACATCATTATTCATGGCATATATTGAGAGGACAAATAAGCATTCAGCACATAAAGAAATATCATCAGCAAGGAGCCACTTTAAGCGAAGACGAGACTGTTTCGCAAATTCAAAGACATTTCTTAAAAACATAATATTAACTGGTAAAACAAATATAGCGCCAAGCCAGTAAGAAAGTGAGATTATCTTGGCCTGACGACAATAAGAGAAACGCTGGACTAAATATGGACTTCCTTGCAGACGCACAGTGCAACATAAACGCAGCGAGGCAAAGGGATCACTTCATTGCATAGGTAAAAACAGATGTAGCAGTAACACCTTTCTCCAATGAAACAAGAACAGGAGAGGTTATCGGAGTTTCAACAGTAGATCATTTTCAAAACACTTCCAAGGACTGGCGACTAAGGGCACAACTGATTGGTGAAATGGTAGAGATAAACTAGGAAAAACGTTTCTCGACAGCTCACTAGAACCACTCATCACTTAATGATACCACCATTCGTGAAATGGTAGAGATAAACAAGAAAAAACGTTTCTCGACAGCTCACTAGAACCACTCATCACTTAATGATACCACCATTGGTGAAATGGTAGAGATAAACAAGAACACACATTTCTCGACAGCTCTCTAGAACCACTCGTCGCTTCAGGACAATACAGTTGGTGAACATCACACAAGTGTCAGTTTATCAGGAAGCTTATGACGGTAGTTCCGACAGAACCACTATACCTTCATCAGATGATGATGTGCATGTATTGTATAGTTTCAGTAGATGTAAGCTAACTCGTAAATACGATCCATCATAACAAACACTCTGACCTATTCGCTACACCTTCGCTTCTACGTTCTTGCAGTTCTGAGACTGCATTCATATACAGTAGATACATTGTGCAACAGGCAGATTTAAGGTGACTTTAGCATGTCATACTTCCTCACATGGAATGTTCACTCTAGCAAACGGATATGTATTCCAACCTCGTCATTGCATGGACCAGTGTACTGGAAGAGGACGTGTTTCTTTTTATGATATCCACGCGGACTAAAAATATGACTCGCAATTGCCAATATGGATGGTTACAATGAGATTAAGTGTCTCTGATCTGTTATTGTCATTGAATTGGCATGTGATCAGCTAAGATCAACACGACAACTAGCAAACTTTACCTGTACATAAAGGACCAGTATGTTGACCCGTGCAAGAATCGCATGTGCCCTCCTTCCTTTCGCATCTCTCCTCCTCACAATACGAGGAGCACCGAGATGTACATGTGTCTCCGTATAAACCAGGCGCACATTCTAAAAATGATCAATGCAATATAGGTTATAGCAAAAACAAAGTTAAACATATATTTTGCTATATACGCATTGTCTCGCTAACCGAGCGTCTTATATCAACCAAGAAGAGAAAAGAGGGAAGTAGGCGAGAAGTGATTCAGATTGATCTTGGCACCAGTAATATATATATATATATATATGCATATGTGTGTGTGTTTGTGCATGTGAATGTGTGCATATATATGTGATGTGTGTATAAGTAAAGTTATATATATATAAATATATATATATACATATATATATATATATATATATATATATATATATATATATATATATATATATATATATATATATATATATATATATATATATATATATATATATATATATATATGTGTATATATATATATATAGAGAGAGAGAGAGAGCAAATCGATAGTAAAATAGATATGTTATTATTTATCTTTTTCTCTTGTACTATACCTACATACACATGTCACTGTTGCCCATTCTGCAGACTATGCGCGTGGAGATATGTCAGTTTTGTCCATCTCGGTCTCTGTATTTCAACATTTCCTGCTGTGCAAGTCAATGCCGACCAACGAGTGCCAGTCACTGCCACAGATCGTACAACCTTACTGACGAGGCTGACTTACTGAGATCCCCAATCTCTTCACTCGGTCTTTTGTTCTGTGCAGCCAGACAATCTTTGCGAGCGTAAGCAGCCGTTATATCCCCTTCCAATAGACTGTCACTAAACAGCTCGATACTGGGATATCGTTTACTAGCTTTAGGAATGAAAGTCCAAGCCGTGCATGTCCCTCGTGCAAGCGTCCTTGACTCGAAGTGTGGGACAGACGATACCTCTAGCTTCAATGGCCAGCTGTCTCTTGAGGATTCCTTTGGCAGCCTTTCATCTTCCACTCGGCAAACATGCCCCATCGATCGAATGCATCGTTGACTGTTACACTATGTGCGTGTTTGCTTGCTGTAATATAACAGTATGTTGTAATCTCTCTTGCCACCCAATCATCAATATTCGTGTAGGCATCTCATATAAAAGATGCTTAGCGGCCGGTCCTGCTTAGCGTATGTGCTACAAGTCTTGGTTCCATACATGAAAGTGACAAGAACGATGCTTTGATAGACCAAAACATTGGTGTAGTCAAACATCGTATTATTCTACCAGTCATTTGTATATGTGTACTAATAGATTGAATCTGCTTTGCTGCTGAGCTAGGCATCTCGCATCGTCTTATTCTAGGTACGTTCAACCCTGCGAATATTGGTGAAGGCAGTTTATTTTTTTAATACGAGAGAACTCGTCTTAAATAACGATGTTTTTTTTTCAGCAAAGTATTATATCTCAGTGTTGTCATCAAAACAGCCTTGCTTTCTAATCAATGATCGAAATAATTAGAAGCCTTAGAGTAGACATCATCGTTCAGACAGGCTCATGTGTCCTTCAATGTTTCCATACATGAATGTGTGTCAGTCAGCCCTCGGTCCCCAACCTTGGAAAAGTTGTCCACATAGGGCTCACTATGCAGTTTAGAGATGTTAAGTATATTTTCCGATCATGTTGACGTCACCTGGGCTAAATGTGGAGGTTAAACGTTGACACACTGAGTCTGTGATTTGTCCAACACTCGGCACCACCCATAGCCCTTGTCACTCGCAGGTCTCATCTGTCCCTCTTTCTGGTGAGGACAATACGATGCCACTGCTTAGAACGGAGATTCACCCACGACTTTTGTTGCGAGTGGACAGTCGAAACATGGTGTCGATGATGGAGAGATAATGTGTGGCATAGAGGCCCGGTAGTAGCAGCTCATTGATGTTGCCCTTGCTCGAGCCATGTACAATCTTCACCATCCCAGGACTGATGATCGGCCCTTACATTACAACCACTAAGGATACCAATCATGTCAGACTGTAGAACTTACACCATGACGGAGTTTAGCTCCTCATTTCATGTATCATTGATATTCTTAAGGTAAGTCACTATTAGAGCACATTCATTGATCATTGTAACACTCGTTCTGTGTTCCAGTAAGAGTTAACCAGCCGTTAGCGGATCAGTGATAGGCTGTGGTCACAAAACAACCGCTCTGATTAAAAAAGACCTGAAAGCGAATCCGACACGTCTTCTGTTTTTCTGTTCTGTCACCCCACGTGCAGTAGGTAAAAGCCTCCATTATGTATTAATCACACCGTGCAGCTGCCACACATGTTTGGATCTGTGACTTGCGCTTGAATATATTTAAGTGAGGAAATGTTTGCGTTGTCGTCAGCATCACTCTCTCTTAATGAGCTGTCCTGTCATTTTTATCAGGGTTTACTTCCAAGGCATCTTCCGTTTTGCAGGTAGGGTTTATCCCTGGTGTATAACTGTTCGCTCTCTCATTTCCAGCTAGTCTCTAATGTATAGCTGTTCTCACTTGCCTAGTTGTTCTCACTTGCCTAGTTGTTCTCTCATATATATGTCTTGTTTTATCTCATGGAGGGTTGTTCTCACTTGCCTAGTTGTTCTCTCATATATATGTCTTGTTTTATCTCATGGAGGGTTGTCTCACTTGCCTAGTTGTTCTCTCATATATATGTCTTGTTTTATCTCATGGAGGGTTGTTCTCACTTGTCTAGTTTTTCCCTCGTGCTTATTTATGTTTGTTCTGTCATCGCTAGTTGTTCTCTCCTGTCTAGCTGTTTTCTCCTGCCTAGTTCTCTCCTGTTCAATTGTTCGCTCATACTTATGCCTGGTTGTTCTTTCCTTTCTAGTTGTTCTCTCCCTGCTAGTTGTTCTCTGATGTCTAGCTGTTGTCTCATGTCTATATGTTTTCTTCTGCTTAGTTCTTTTCCCATAATCCTGAAAAGCTAGTCTCTCCTACTTTTATCTAGCTGTTATCTCGTGAGTAGTTAGTCTCTCCTTTCAAGTTGTTTCTCTCCTTCTCCTGTCTAGTTGTTTGCTCTTGCCTAATTTGTTGCTCCTGTCTAGCTCTCTCATGTCTAGTTTTTCTCTACTACTCCGATTTAGTTGCTCTCTCCTGTAAATTTGTTCTCCCCTAGTTCTGTCTTGCTGGTCTCTTTTGTCCAGTTCTCTCTTACTTTTATATAACTGTCCTATCCTGTCTAGCTATTCTGTGATGTCTACTTATTATATCATCTCTAGTTGTACTCCCCTGTCAAGTTGTGTTATCCTACTTTTGCCAACTAGCGGTTCTATGTTAGCCTGTATCTCGCACTAGCTGTTCTATGTTAGCCTTTATCTTGCACTAGCGGTTCTATATTATCCTGTATCTCGCACTAGCGGTTCTATGTTTGCCTGTATCTCGCACTATCGGTTCTATTTTAGCCTGTATCTCGCACTATCGGTTCTATGTTAGCCTGTATCTCGCACTAGCGGTTCTATGTTAGCCTGCATCTCGCACTAGCTGTTCTATGTTAGCATGTGTCTCGCACTAGCGTTTCTATGTTAGCCTGTATCTCGCACTAGCGGTTCTATATTAGCCTGTATCTCGCACTAGCGGTTCTATGTTAACCTGCATCTCGCACTAGCGGTTCTATGTTAGCCTGTATCTCGCACTAGCTGTTCTATTTTAGCCTGTATCTCGCACTAGCGGTTCTATGTTAGCCTGTATCTCGCACTAGCTGTTCTATGTTAGCCTGCATCTCGCATTAGCGGTTCTATGTTAGCCTGTATCTCGCACTAGCGGTTCTATGTTAGCATGCATCTCGCACTAGCTGTTCTATGTTATGCTGTATCTCGCAATATCGGTTCTATTTTAGCCTGTATCTTGCAATATCTGTTCTATGTTAGCCTGTATATCGCACTAGCTGTTCTATGTTAGCCTGTATCTCACACAAGCGTTTCTATGTTAGCCTGTATCTCGCACTAGCGGTTCTATGTTAGCCTGCATCTCGCACTAGCTGTTCTATGTTAGCCTGTATCTCGCACTAGCTGTTTTTTGCTAGCCTATATCTCGCACTAGCAGTTCTATGTTAGCCTGTATCTCGCACTAGCGGTTCTATGTTAGCCTGTATCTCGCATTAGCTGTTCTATGTTACCCTGTATCTTGCACTAGCGGTTCTATGTTAGCCTGCATCTCGCACTAGCTGTTCTATGTTAGCCTGTATCTCGCACTAGCTGTTTTTTGTTAGCCTATATCTTGCACTAGCGATTCTATGTTAGCCTGTATCTCGCACTAGCTGTTCTATGTTAGCCTGTATTTCGCACTAGCTGTTCTATGTTAGCCTGTATCTCGCACTAGCGGTTATATGTTAGCCTGTATCTCGCAATATCTGTTCTATGTTAGCCTGTATCTCGCACTAGCTGTTCTATGTTAGCCTGTATCTCGCATTAGCGGTTCTATATTAGCCTGTATCTCGCACTAGCGGTTCTATGTTAGCCTGTATCTCGCACTATCGGTTCTATGTTAGCCTGTATCTCGCACTATCGGTTCTATGTTAGCCTTTATCTCGCACTAGCTGTTCTATGCTAGCCTGTATCTCACACTAGCGTTTCTATGTTAGCCTGTATCTCGCACTAGCGGTTCTATGTTAGCCTGTATATCGCACTAGCGGTTCTATGATAGCCTGTATCTTGCACTAGCGGTTCTATGTTAACCTGTATCTCGCACTAGCGGTTCTATGTTAGCCTGTATCTCGCACTAGCTGTTCTATGTTAGCCTGTATCTCGAACTGGCGGTTCTATGTTAGCCTGTATCTCGCACTAGCTTTTCTATTTTAGCCTGTATCTCGCACTAGCGGTTCCATGTTAACCTGTATCTCGCAATTGCGGCTCTTTGTTAGCCTGTATCTTGCACCAGCGGTTCTATGTTAGCCTGTATTTCGCACTAGCTGTTCTATGTTATGCTGTATCTCGCAATAGCGGTTCTATTTTAGCCTGTATCTCGCAATATCTGCTCTATGTTAGCCTGTATCTCGCACTAGCTGTTCTATGTTAACCTGTATCTCACACTAGCGTTTCTATGTTAGCCTGTTTCTCGCACTAGCTGTTTTTTTGTTATCCTGTATCTCGCACTAGCGGTTCTATGTTAGACTGTATCTCGCACTAGCGGTTCTATGTTAGCCTGTATCTCGCACTAGCGGTTCTATGTTAGCCTGTATCTCGCATTAGCTGTTCTTTATTAGCCTGTATCTCGCACTAGCGGTTCTATGTTAGCCTGTATATCGCACTAGCGGTTCTATGTTAGCCTGTATCTTGCACTAGCGGTTCTATGTTAGATTGTATCTCGCACTAGCGGTTCTATGTTAGCCTGTATCTCGCACTAGCGGTTCTATGTTAGCCTGTGTCTCGCATTAGGTGTTCTATGTTACCCTGTATCTCGCACTAGCGGTTCTATGTTAGCCTGCATCTCGCACTAGCTGTTCTATGTTAGCCTGTATCTCGCACTAGCTGATTTTTGTTAGCCTATATCTTTCACTAGCGATTCTATGTTAGCCTGTATCTCGCACTAGCTGTTCTATGTTAGCCTGTATTTCGCACTAGCTGTTCTATGTTAGCCTGTATCTCGCACAAGCTGTTCTATGTTAGCCTGTATCTCACACTAGCGTTTCTATGTTAGCCTGTTTCTCGCACTAACGGTTCTATGTTAGCCTGTATCTCGCACTAGCGGTTCTATGTTAGCCTATATCTTGCACTAGCGGTTCTATGTTAGCATGTATCTCGCACTAGCGGTTCTATGTTAGCCTGTATCTCGCACTAGCGGTTCTATGTTAGCCTGCATCTCGCACTAGCTGTTCTATGTTAGCCTGTATCTCGCACTAGCTGTTTTTTGTTAGCCTGTATCTCGCACTAGCGGTTCTATGTTAGCCTGTATCTCGCACTAGCGGTTCTATGTTAGCCTGTATCTCGCACTAGCGATTCTATGTTAGCCTGTATCTCGCAATAGCTGTTCTATGTTAGCCTGTATCTCGCACTAGCGGCTCTATGTTATCCTGTATCTTGAACTAGCGGTTCTATGTTAGCCTGTATCTCGCACTAGCGGTTCTATGTTAACCTGTATCTCGCACTAGCGGTTCTATATTAGCCTGTATCTCGCACTAGCGGTTCTATGTTAGCCTGTATATCGCACTAGCGGTTTTATGTTAGCCTGTATCTTGCACTAGCGGTTTTATGTTAGCCTGTATCTCGCATTAGGTGTTCTATGTTACCCTGTATTTCGCACTAGCGGTTCTATGTTAGCCTGCATCTCGCACTAGCTGTTCTATGTTAGCCTGTATCTCGCACTGGCTGTCCTTTGTTAGCCTGTATCTCGCACTAGCGGTTCTATCTTAGCCTGTATCTCTTACTAGCTGTTCTATGTTAGCCTGTATCTCGCACTAGCGGTTATATGTTAGCCTGTATCTCGCACTAGCTGTTCTATGTTAGCCTGTATCTCGCACTGGCTGTTCTATGTTAGCCTGTATCTCGCACTAGCTGTTCTATGTTAGCCTGTATCTCGCACTAGCGGTTCTATATTAGCCTGTATCTCGCATTAGGTGTTATATGTTACCCTGTATCTCGCACTAGCGGTTCTATGTTAGCCTGCATCTCGCACTAGCTGTTCTATGTTAGCCTGTATCTCGCACTAGCTGTTTTTTGTTAGCCTATATCTTGCACTAGCGGTTCTATGTTAGCCTGTATCTCGCACTAGCTGTTCTATGTTAGCCTGTATTTCGCACTAGCTGTTCTATGTTAGCCTTTATCTTGCACTAGCGGTTCTATGTTAGCCTGTATCTCGCACTAGCGGTTCTATGTTAGCCTGTATCTCGCACTAGCGGTTCTATGTTAGCCTGCATCTCGCACTAGCTTTTCTATGTTAGCCTGTATCTCGCACTAGCTGTTTTTTGTTAGCCTATATCTCGCATTAGCGGTTCTATGTTAGCCTGTATCTCGCACTAGCGGTTCTATGTTAGCCTGTATCTCGCATTAGCTGTTCTATGTTAGCCTGTATCTCGCACAAGCGGCTCTATGTTATCCTGTATCTCGCACTAGCGGTTCTATGTTAACCTGTATCTCGCACTAGCGGTTCTATATTAGCCTGTATCTCGCACTAGCGGTTCTATGTTAGCCTGTATCTCGCACTATCGGTTCTATGTTAGCCTGTATTTCGCACTATCGGTTCTATGTTAGCCTTTATCTCGCACTAGCTGTTCTATGCTAGCCTGTATCTCACACTAGCGTGTCTATGTTAGCCTGTATCTCGCACTAGCGGTTCTATGTTAGCCTGTATCTCTTACTAGCTGTTCTATGTTAGCCTGTATCTCGCAGTAGCGGTTATTTGTTAGCCTGTATCTCGCACTAGCTGTTCTATGTTAGCCTGTATCTCGCACTGGCTGTTCTATGTTAGCCTGTATCTCGCACTAGCTGTTCTATGTTAGCCTGTATCTCGCACTAGCGGTTCTATATTAGCCTGTATCTCGCATTAGATGTTATATGTTACCCTGTATCTCGCACTAGAGGTTCTATATTAGCCTGCATCTCGCACTAGCTGTTCTATGTTAACCTTTATCTCGCACTAGCTGTTTTTGTTAGCCTATATCTTGCACTAGCGGTTCTATGTTAGCCTGTATCTCGCACTAGCTGTTCTATGTTAGCCTGTTTTTCGCACTAGCTGTTCTATGTTAGCCTGTATCTCGCACTAGCGGTTATATGTTAGCCTGTATCTCGCACTAGCTGTTCTATGTTAGCCTGTATCTCGCACAAGCGGTTCTATGTTAGCATGTATCTCGCATTAGCTGTTCTATGTTAGCCTGTATCTCGCACTAGCTGTCCTTTGTTAGCCTGTATCTCGCACTAGCGGCTCTATGTTAGCCTGTATCTCGCACTAGCGGTTCTATGTCAGCCTGTATCTCGCACTAGCGGCTCTTTGTTAGCCTGTATCTCGCCCTAGCTGTTCTATGTTAGCCTGTATCTCGAACTGGCGGTTCTATGTTAGCCTGTATCTCGCACTAGCTTTTCTATTTTAGCCTGTATCTCGCACTAGCGGTTCCATGTTAACCTGTATCTCGCAATTGCGGCTCTTTGTTAGCCTGTATCTTGCACCAGCTGTTCTATGTTAGCCTCTATTTCGCACTAGCGGTTCTATGTTACCCTGTATATCGCACTAGCGGTTCTATATTATCCTGTATCTCGCACTAGCGGTTCTATGTTTGCCTGTATCTCGCACTAGCGGTTCTATGTTAGCCTGTATCTCGCACTATCGGTTCTATGTTAGCCTGTATTTCGCACTAGCGGTTCTATGTTAGCCTGTATCTCGCACTAGCTGTTCTATGTTAGCCTGCATCTCGGACTAGCTGTTCTATGTTAGCATGTGTCTCGCACTAGCGTTTCTATGTTAGCCTGTATCTTGCACTAGCGGTTCTATATTAGCCTGTATCTCGCACTAGCGGTTCTATGTTAACCTGTATCTCGCATTAGCGGTTCTATGTTAGCCTGTATCTCGCACTAGCTGTACTATGTTAGCCTGTATCTCGCACTAGCTGTTCTATCTTAGCCTGTATCTCGCACTAGCTGTTCTATGTTAGCCTGTATCTCGCACTAGCTGTTCTATGTTAGCCTGCATCTCGCACTAGCGTTTCTATGTTAGCCTGTATCTTGCACTAGCGGTTCTATGTTAGCATGCATCTCGCACTAGCTGTTCTATGTTATGCTGTATCTCGCAAAAGCGGTTCTATTTTAGCCTGTATCTCGCAATATCTGTTCTATGTTAGCCTGTATCTCGCACTAGCTGTTCTATGTTAGCCTGTATCTCGCATTAGCGGTTCTATATTAGCCTGTATCTCGCACTAGCGGTTCTATGTTAGCCTGAATCTCGCACTATCGGTTCTATGTTAGCCTGTATCTCGCACTATCGGTTCTATGTTAGCCTTTATCTCGCACTAGCTGTTCTATGCTAGCCTGTATCTCACACTAGCGTTTCTATGTTAGCCTGTATCTCGCACTAGCGGTTCTGTGTTAGCCTGTATATCGCACTAGCGGTTCTATGATAGCCTGTATCTTGCACTAGCGGTTCTATGTTAGCCTGTATCTCGCACTAGCGGTTCTATGTTAGCCTGTATCTCGCACTAGCTGTTCTATGTTAGCCTGTATCTCGAACTGGCGGTTCTATGTTAGCCTGTATCTCGCACTAGCTTTTCTATTTTAGCCTGTATCTCGCACTAGCGGTTCCATGTTAACCTGTATCTCGCAATTGCGGCTCTTTGTTAGCCTGTATCTTGCACCAGCGGTTCTATGTTAGCCTGTATTTCGCACTAGCTGTTCTATGTTATGCTGTATCTCGCAATAGCGGTTCTATTTTAGCCTGTATCTCGCAATATCTGCTCTATGTTAGCCTGTATCTCGCACTAGCTGTTCTATGTTAGCCTGTATCTCACACTAGCGTTTCTATGTTAGCCTGTTTCTCGCACTAGCTGTTTTTTGTTAGCCTGTATCTCGCACTAGCGGTTCTATGTTAGACTGTATCTCGCACTAGCGGTTCTATGTTAGCCTGTATCTCGCACTAGCGGTTCTATGTTAGCCTGTATCTCGCATTAGCTGTTCTATATTAGCCTGTATCTCGCACTAGCGGTTCTATGTTAGCCTGTATATCGCACTAGCGGTTCTATGTTAGCCTGTATCTTGCACTAGCGGTTCTATGTTAGATTGTATCTCGCACTAGCGGTTCTATGTTAGCCTGTATCTCGCACTAGCGGTTCTATGTTAGCCTGTATCTCGAACTGGCGGTTCTATGTTAGCCTGTATCTCGCACTAGCTTTTCTATTTTAGCCTGTATCACGCACTAGCGGTTCTATGTTAACCTGTATCTCGCAATAGCGGCTCTATGTTAGCCTGTATCTTGCACCAGCGGTTCTATGTTAGCCTGTATCTCGCACTAGCGGTTCTATGTTAGCCTGTATCTCGCACTAGCGGTTCTATGTTAGCCTGTATATCGCACTAGCGGTTTTATGTTAGCCTGTATCTTGCACAAGCGGTTTTATGTTAGCCTGTATCTCGCACTAGCGGTTCTATGTTAGCCTGTATCTCTCATTAGGTGTTCTATGTTACCCTGTATCTCGCACTAGCGGTTCTATGTTAGCCTGCATCTCGCACTAGCTGTTCTATGTTAGCCTGTATCTCGCACTGGCTGTCCTTTGTTAGCCTGTATCTCGCACTAGCGGTTCTATCTTAGCCTGTATCTCTTACTAGCTGTTCTATGTTAGCCTGTATCTCGCACTAGCGGTTATATGTTAGCCTGTATCTCGCACTAGCTGTTCTATGTTAGCCTGTATCTCGCACTGGCTGTTCTATGTTAGCCTGTATCTCGCACTAGCTGTTCTATGTTAGCCTGTATCTCGCACTAGCGGTTCTATATTAGCCTGTATCTCGCATTAGGTGTTATATGTTACCCTGTATCTCGCACTAGCGGTTCTATGTTAGCCTGCATCTCGCACTAGCTGTTCTATGTTAGCCTGTATCTCGCACTAGCTGTTTTTTGTTAGCCTATATCTTGCAATAGCGGTTCTATGTTAGCCTGTATCTCGCACTAGCTGTTCTATGTTAGCCTGTATTTCGCACTAGCTGTTCTATGTAAGCCTTTATCTTGCACTAGCGGTTCTATGTTAGCCTGTATCTCGCACTAGCGGTTCTATGTTAGCCTGTATCTCACACTAGCGGTTCTATGTTAGCCTGCATCTCGCACTAGCTTTTCTATGTTAGCCTGTATCTCGCACTAGCTGTTTTTTGTTAGCCTATATCTCGCACTAGCGGTTCTATGTTAGCCTGTATCTCGCACTAGCGTTTATATGTTAGCCTGTATCTCGCATTAGCTGTTCTATGTTAGCCTGTATCTCGCACAAGCGGCTCTATGTTATCCTGTATCTCGCACTAGCGGTTTTATGTTAACCTGTATCTCGCACTAGCGGTTCTATATTAGCCTGTATCTCGCACTAGCGGTTCTATGTTAGCCTGTATCTCGCACTATCGGTTCTATGTTAGCCTGTATTTCGCACTATCGGTTCTATGTTAGCCTTTATCTCGCACTAGCTGTTCTATGCTAGCCTGTATCTCACACTAGCGTGTCTATGTTAGCCTGTATCTCGCACTAGCGGTTCTATGTTAGCCTGTATATCGAACTATCGGTTCTATGTTAGCCTGTATCTTGCACTAACGGTTCTATGTTAGCCTGTATCTCGCACTAGCGGTTCTATGTTAGCCTGTATTTCGCATTAGGTGTTCTATGTTACCCTGTATCTCGCACTAGCGGTTCTATGTTAGCCTGCATCTCGCACTAGCTGTTCTATGTTAGCCTGTATCTCGCACTAGCTGTCCTTTGTTAGCCTGTATCTCGCACTAGCGGTTCTATGTTAGCCTGTATCTCGCAATAGCGGTTCAATGTCAGCCTGTATCTCGCACTAGCGGCTCTTTGTTAGCCTGTATCTCGCACTAGCTGTTCTATGTTAGCCTGTATCTCGAACTGGCGGTTCTATGTTAGCCTGTATCTCGCACTAGCTTTTCTATTTTAGCCTGTATCACGCAATAGCGGTTCTATGTTAACCTGTATCTCGCAATAGCGGCTCTATGTTAGCCTGTATCTTGCACCAGCGGTTCTATGTTAGCCTGTATCTCGCACTAGCGGTTCTATGTTACCCTGTATATCGCACTAGCGGTTCTATGTTAGCCTGTATCTCGCACTAGCTGTTATATGTTAGCCTGTATCTCGCACTAGCGGTTCTATATTATCCTGTATCTCGCACTAGCGGTTCTATGTTTGCCTGTATCTCGCACTATCGGTTCTATGTTAGACTGTATCTCGCACTAGCGGTTCTATGTTAGCATGTATCTCGCACTAGCTGTTTTATGTTAGCCTGCATCTCGCACTAGCTGTTCTATGTTAGCATGTGTCTCGCACTAGCGTTTCTATGTTAGCCTTTATCTCGCACTAGCGGTTCTATATTAGCCTGTATCTCGCACTAGCGGTTCTATGTTAACCTGTATCTCGCACTAGCGGTTCTATGTTAGCCTGTATCTCGCACTAGCTGTTCTATGTTAGCCTGTATCTCGCACTAGCGGTTCTATGTTAGCCTGTATCTCGCACTAGCTGTTCTATGTTAGCCTGTATCTCGCACTAGCTGTTCTATATTAGCCTGCATCTCGCATTAGCGGTTCTATGTTAGCCTGTATCTCGCACTAGCGGTTCTATGTTAGCATGCATCTCGCACTAGCTGTTCTATGTTATGCTGTATCTCGCAATAGCGGTTCAATTTTAGCCTGTATCTCGCAATATCTGTTCTATGTTAGCCTGTATCTCGCACTAGCTGTTCTATGTTAGCCTGCATCTCGCACTAGCTGTTCTATGTTAGCATGTGTCTCGCACTAGCGTTTCTATGTTAGCCTGTATCTTGCACTAGCGGTTCTATATTAGCCTGTATCTCGCACTAGCGGTTCTATGTTAACCTGTATCTCGCATTAGCGGTTCTATGTTAGCCTGTATCTCGCACTAGCTGTTCTATGTTAGCCTGTATCTCGCACTAGCTGTTCTATCTTAGCCTGTATCTTGCACTAGCTGTTCTATGTTAGCCTGTATCTCGCACTAGCGGTTCTATGTTAGCCTGCATCTCGCACTAGCTTTTCTATGTTAGCCTGTATCTCGCACTAGCTGTTTTTTGTTAGCCTATATCTCGCACTAGCGGTTCTATGTTAGCCTGTATCTCGCACTAGCGGTTCTATGTTAGCCTGTATCTCGCATTAGCTGTTCTATGTTAGCCTGTATCTCGCACAAGCGGCTCTATGTTATCCTGTATCTCGCACTAGCGGTTCTATGTTAGCCTGTATCTCGCACTATCGGTTCTATGTTAGCCTGTATCTCGCACTATCGGTTCTATGTTAGCCTTTATCTCGCACTAGCTGTTCTATGCTAGCCTGTATCTCACACTAGCGTTTCTATGTTAGCCTGTATCTCGCACTAGCGGTTCTGTGTTAGCCTGTATATCGCACTAGCGGTTCTATGATAGCCTGTATCTTGCACTAGCGGTTCTATGTTAGCCTGTATCTCGCACTAGCGGTTCTATGTTAGCCTGTATCTCGCACTAGCTGTTCTATGTTAGCCTGTATCTCGAACTGGCGGTTCTATGTTAGCCTGTATCTCGCACTAGCTTTTCTATTTTAGCCTGTATCTCGCACTAGCGGTTCCATGTTAACCTGTATCTCGCAATTGCGGCTCTTTGTTAGCCTGTATCTTGCACCAGCGGTTCTATGTTAGCCTGTATTTCGCACTAGCTGTTCTATGTTATGCTGTATCTCGCAATAGCGGTTCTATTTTAGCCTGTATCTCGCAATATATGCTCTATGTTAGCCTGTATCTCGCACTAGCTGTTCTATGTTAGCCTGTATCTCACACTAGCGTTTCTATGTTAGCCTGTTTCTCGCACTAGCTGTTTTTTGTTAGCCTGTATCTCGCACTAGCGGTTCTATGTTAGACTGTATCTCGCACTAGCGGTTCTATGTTAGCCTGTATCTCGCACTAGCGGTTCTATGTTAGCCTGTATCTCGCATTAGCTGTTCTATATTAGCCTGTATCTCGCACTAGCGGTTCTATGTTAGCCTGTATATCGCACTAGCGGTTCTATGTTAGCCTGTATCTTGCACTAGCGGTTCTATGTTAGATTGTATCTCGCACTAGCGGTTCTATGTTAGCCTGTATCTCGCACTAGCGGTTCTATGTTAGCCTGTATCTCGAACTGGCGGTTCTATGTTAGCCTGTATCTCGCACTAGCTTTTCTATTTTAGCCTGTATCACGCACTAGCGGTTCTATGTTAACCTGTATCTCGCAATAGCGGCTCTATGTTAGCCTGTATCTTGCACCAGCGGTTCTATGTTAGCCTGTATCTCGCACTAGCGGTTCTATGTTAGCCTGTATCTCGCACTAGCGGTTCTATGTTAGCCTGTATATCGCACTAGCGGTTTTATGTTAGCCTGTATCTTGCACTAGCGGTTTTATGTTAGCCTGTATCTCTCATTAGGTGTTCTATGTTACCCTGTATCTCGCACTAGCGGTTCTATGTTAGCCTGCATCTCGCACTAGCTGTTCTATGTTAGCCTGTATCTCGCACTGGCTGTCCTTTGTTAGCCTGTATCTCGCACTAGCGGTTCTATCTTAGCCTGTATCTCTTACTAGCTGTTCTATGTTAGCCTGTATCTCGCACTAGCGGTTATATGTTAGCCTGTATCTCGCACTAGCTGTTCTATGTTAGCCTGTATCTCGCACTGGCTGTTCTATGTTAGCCTGTATCTCGCACTAGCTGTTCTATGTTAGCCTGTATCTCGCACTAGCGGTTCTATATTAGCCTGTATCTCGCATTAGGTGTTATATGTTACCCTGTATCTCGCACTAGCGGTTCTATGTTAGCCTGCATCTCGCACTAGCTGTTCTATGTTAGCCTGTATCTCGCACTAGCTGTTTTTTGTTAGCCTATATCTTGCACTAGCGGTTCTATGTTAGCCTGTATCTCGCACTAGCTGTTCTATGTTAGCCTGTATTTCGCACTAGCTGTTCTATGTAAGCCTTTATCTTGCACTAGCGGTTCTATGTTAGCCTGTATCTCGCACTAGCGGTTCTATGTTAGCCTGTATCTCGCACTAGCGGTTCTATGTTAGCCTGCATCTCGCACTAGCTTTTCTATGTTAGCCTGTATCTCGCACTAGCTGTTTTTTGTTAGCCTATATCTCGCACTAGCGGTTCTATGTTAGCCTGTATCTCGCACTAGCGGTTCTATGTTAGCCTGTATCTCGCATTAGCTGTTCTATGTTAGCCTGTATCTCGCACAAGCGGCTCTATGTTATCCTGTATCTCGCACTAGCGGTTTTATGTTAACCTGTATCTCGCACTAGCGGTTCTATATTAGCCTGTATCTCGCACTAGCGGTTCTATGTTAGCCTGTATCTCGCACTAGCGTGTCTATGTTAGCCTGTATCTCGCACTAGCGGTTCTATGTTAGCCTGTATATCGAACTATCGGTTCTATGTTAGCCTGTATCTTGCACTAACGGTTCTATGTTAGCCTGTATCTCGCACTAGCGGTTCTATGTTAGCCTGTATCTCGCACTAGCGGTTCTATGTTAGCCTGTATTTCGCATTAGGTGTTCTATGTTACCCTGTATCTCGCACTAGCGGTTCTATGTTAGCCTGCATCTCGCACTAGCTGTTCTATGTTAGCCTGTATCTCGCACTAGCTGTCCTTTTTTAGCCTGTATCTCGCACTAGCGGTTCTATGTTAGCCTGTATCTCGCAATAGCGGTTCAATGTCAGCATGTATCTCGCACTAGCGGCTCTTTGTTAGCCTGTATCTCGCACTAGCTGTTCTATGTTAGCCTGTATCTCGAACTGGCGGTTCTATGTTAGCCTGTATCTCGCACTAGCTTTTCTATTTTAGCCTGTATCACGCACTAGCGGTTCTATGTTAACCTGTATCTCGCAATAGCGGCTCTATGTTAGCCTGTATCTTGCACCAGCGGTTCTATGTTAGCCTGTATCTCGCACTAGCGGTTCTATGTTACCCTGTATATCGCACTAGCGGTTCTATGTTAGCCTGTATCTCGCACTAGCTGTTATATGTTAGCCTGTATCTCGCACTAGCGGTTCTATATTATCCTGTATCTCGCACTAGCGGTTCTATGTTTGCCTGTATCTCGCACTATCGGTTCTATGTTAGACTGTATCTCGCACTAGCGGTTCTATGTTAGCATGTATCTCGCACTAGCTGTTCTATGTTAACCTGCATCTCGCACTAGCTGTTCTATGTTAGCATGTGTCTCGCACTAGCGTTTCTATGTTAGCCTTTATCTCGCACTAGCGGTTCTATATTAGCCTGTATCTCGCACTAGCGGTTCTATGTTAACCTGTATCTCGCACTAGCGGTTCTATGTTAGCCTGTATCTCGCACTAGCTGTTCTATGTTAGCCTGTATCTCGCACTAGCGGTTCTATGTTAGCCTGTATCTCGCACTAGCTGTTCTATGTTAGCCTGTATCTCGCACTAGCTGTTCTATGTTAGCCTGCATCTCGCATTAGCGGTTCTATGTTAGCCTGTATCTCGCACTAGCGGTTCTATGTTAGCATGCATCTCGCACTAGCTGTTCTATGTTATGCTGTATCTCGCAATAGCGGTTCTATTTTAGCCTGTATCTCGCAATATCTGTTCTATGTTAGCCTGTATCTCGCACTAGCTGTTCTATGTTAGCCTGTATCTCGCACTAGCGGTTCTATGTTAGCCTGTATCTCGCACTAGCGGTTCTATGTTAGCCTGTATTTCGCATTAGGTGTTCTATGTTACCCTGTATCTCGCACTAGCGGTTCTATGTTAGCCTGCATCTCGCACTAGCTGTTCTATGTTAGCCTGTATCTCGCACTAGCTGTCCTTTGTTAGCCTGTATCTCGCACTAGCGGTTCTATGTTAGCCTGTATCTCGCAAAAGCGGTTCAATGTCAGCCTGTATCTCGCACTAGCGGCTCTTTGTTAGCCTGTATCTCGCACTAGCTGTTCTATGTTAGCCTGTATCTCGCACTAGCTGTTTTTTGTTAGCCTATATCTCGCACTAGCGGTTCTATGTTAGCCTGTATCTCGCACTAGCGGTTCTATGTTAGCCTGTATCTCGCATTAGCTGTTCTATGTTAGCCTGTATCTCGCACAAGCGGCTCTATGTTATCCTGTATCTCGCACTAGCGGTTTTATGTTAACCTGTATCTCGCACTAGCGGTTCTATATTAGCCTGTATCTCGCACTAGCGGTTCTATGTTAGCCTGTATCTCGCACTAGCGTGTCTATGTTAGCCTGTATCTCGCACTAGCGGTTCTATGTTAGCCTGTATATCGAACTATCGGTTCTATGTTAGCCTGTATCTTGCACTAACGGTTCTATGTTAGCCTGTATCTCGCACTAGCGGTTCTATGTTAGCCTGTATCTCGCACTAGCGGTTCTATGTTAGCCTGTATTTCGCATTAGGTGTTCTATGTTACCCTGTATCTCGCACTAGCGGTTCTATGTTAGCCTGCATCTCGCACTAGCTGTTCTATGTTAGCCTGTATCTCGCACTAGCTGTCCTTTTTTAGCCTGTATCTCGCACTAGCGGTTCTATGTTAGCCTGTATCTCGCAATAGCGGTTCAATGTCAGCATGTATCTCGCACTAGCGGCTCTTTGTTAGCCTGTATCTCGCACTAGCTGTTCTATGTTAGCCTGTATCTCGAACTGGCGGTTCTATGTTAGCCTGTATCTCGCACTAGCTTTTCTATTTTAGCCTGTATCACGCACTAGCGGTTCTATGTTAACCTGTATCTCGCAATAGCGGCTCTATGTTAGCCTGTATCTTGCACCAGCGGTTCTATGTTAGCCTGTATCTCGCACTAGCGGTTCTATGTTACCCTGTATATCGCACTAGCGGTTCTATGTTAGCCTGTATCTCGCACTAGCTGTTATATGTTAGCCTGTATCTCGCACTAGCGGTTCTATATTATCCTGTATCTCGCACTAGCGGTTCTATGTTTGCCTGTATCTCGCACTATCGGTTCTATGTTAGACTGTATCTCGCACTAGCGGTTCTATGTTAGCATGTATCTCGCACTAGCTGTTCTATGTTAACCTGCATCTCGCACTAGCTGTTCTATGTTAGCATGTGTCTCGCACTAGCGTTTCTATGTTAGCCTTTATCTCGCACTAGCGGTTCTATATTAGCCTGTATCTCGCACTAGCGGTTCTATGTTAACCTGTATCTCGCACTAGCGGTTCTATGTTAGCCTGTATCTCGCACTAGCTGTTCTATGTTAGCCTGTATCTCGCACTAGCGGTTCTATGTTAGCCTGTATCTCGCACTAGCTGTTCTATGTTAGCCTGTATCTCGCACTAGCTGTTCTATGTTAGCCTGCATCTCGCATTAGCGGTTCTATGTTAGCCTGTATCTCGCACTAGCGGTTCTATGTTAGCATGCATCTCGCACTAGCTGTTCTATGTTATGCTGTATCTCGCAATAGCGGTTCTATTTTAGCCTGTATCTCGCAATATCTGTTCTATGTTAGCCTGTATCTCGCACTAGCTGTTCTATGTTAGCCTGTATCTCGCACTAGCGGTTCTATGTTAGCCTGTATCTCGCACTAGCGGTTCTATGTTAGCCTGTATTTCGCATTAGGTGTTCTATGTTACCCTGTATCTCGCACTAGCGGTTCTATGTTAGCCTGCATCTCGCACTAGCTGTTCTATGTTAGCCTGTATCTCGCACTAGCTGTCCTTTGTTAGCCTGTATCTCGCACTAGCGGTTCTATGTTAGCCTGTATCTCGCAATAGCGGTTCAATGTCAGCCTGTATCTCGCACTAGCGGCTCTTTGTTAGCCTGTATCTCGCACTAGCTGTTCTATGTTAGCCTGTATCTCGAACTGGCGGTTCTATGTTAGCCTGTATCTCGCACTAGCTTTTCTATTTTAGCCTGTATCACGCACTAGCGGTTCTATGTTAACCTGTATCTCGCAATAGCGGCTCTATGTTAGCCTGTATCTTGCACCAGCGGTTCTATGTTAGCCTGTATCTCGCACTAGCGGTTCTATGTTACCCTGTATATCGCACTAGCGGTTCTATGTTAGCCTGTATCTCGCACTAGCTGTTATATGTTAGCCTGTATCTCGCACTAGCGGTTCTATATTATCATGTATCTCGCACTAGCGGTTCTATGTTTGCCTGTATCTCGCACTATCGGTTCTATGTTAGACTGTATCTCGCACTAGCGGTTCTATGTTAGCATGTATCTCGCACTAGCTGTTCTATGTTAACCTGCATCTCGCACTAGCTGTTCTATGTTAGCATGTGTCTCGCACTAGCGTTTCTATGTTAGCCTTTATCTCGCACTAGCGGTTCTATATTAGCCTGTATCTCGCACTAGCGGTTCTATGTTAACCTGTATCTCGCACTAGCGGTTCTATGTTAGCCTGTATCTCGCACTAGCTGTTCTATGTTAGCCTGTATCTCGCACTAGCGGTTCTATGTTAGCCTGTATCTCGCACTAGCTGTTCTATGTTAGCCTGTATCTCGCACTAGCTGTTCTATGTTAGCCTGCATCTCGCATTAGCGGTTCTATGTTAGCCTGTATCTCGCACTAGCGGTTCTATGTTAGCATGCATCTCGCACTAGCTGTTCTATGTTATGCTGTATCTCGCAATAGCGGTTCTATTTTAGCCTGTATCTCGCAATATCTGTTCTATGTTAGCCTGTATCTCGCACTAGCTGTTCTATGTTAGCCTGTATCTCACACTAGCGTTTCTATGTTAGCCTGTTTCTTGCACTAGCGGTTCTATGTTAGCCTGTATCTCGCACTAGCGGTTCTATGTTAGCCTATATCTTGCACTAGCGGTTCTATGTTAGCCTGTATCTCGCACTAGCGGTTCTATGTTAGCCTGTATCTCGCACTAGCGGTTCTATGTTAGCCTGCATCTCGCACTAGCTGTTCTATGTTAGCCTGTATCTCGCACTAGCTGTTTTTTAATTAGCCTGTATCTCGCACTAGCGGTTCTATGTTAGACTGTATCTCGCACTAGCGATTCTATGTTAGCCTGTATCTCGCACTAGCGGTTCTATGTTAGCCTGTATCTCGCATTAGCTGTTCTATATTAGCCTGTATCTCGCACTAGCAGTTCTATGTTAGCCTGTATATCGCACTAGCGGTTCTATGTTAGCCTGTATCTTGCACTAGCGGTTCTATGTTAGATTGTATCTCGCACTAGCGGTTCTAAGTTAGCCTGTATCTCGCACTAGCGGTTCTATGTTAGCCTGTGTCTCGCATTAGGTGTTCTATGTTACCCTGTATCTCGCACTAGCGGTTCTATGTTAGCCTGCATCTCGCACTAGCTGTTCTATGTTAGCCTGTATCTCGCACTAGCTGATTTTTGTTAGCCTATATCTTTCACTAGCGATTCTATGTTAGCCTGTATCTCGCACTAGCTGTTCTATGTTAGCATGTATTTCGCACTAGCTGTTCTATGTTAGCCTGTATCTCGCACTAGCGGTTATATGTTAGCCTGTATCTCGCACTAGCTGTTCTATGTTAGCCTGTATCTCGCACTAGCGGTTCTATGTTAGCCTGTATCTCGCACTAGCTGTCCTTTGTTAGCCTGTATCTCGCACTAGCGGTTCTATGTTAGCCTGTATCTCTTACTAGCTGTTCTATGTTAGCCTGTATCTCGCACTAGCGGTTATATGTTAGCCTGTATCTCGCACTAGCTGTTCTATGTTAGCCTGTATCTCGCACTGGCTGTTCTATGTTAGCCTGTATCTCGCACTAGCGGTTCTATATTAGCCTGTATCTCACATTAGATGTTATATGTTACCCTGTATCTCGCACTAGCGGTTCTATATTAGCCTGCATCTCGCTCTAGCTGTTCTATGTTAACCTGTATCTCGCACTAGCTGTTTTTTGTTAGCCTATATCTTGCACTAGCGGTTCTATGTTAGCCTGTATTTCGCACTAGCTGTTCTATGTTAGCCTGTTTTTCGCACTAGCTGTTCTATGTTAGCCTGTATCTCGCACTAGCGGTTATATGTTAGCCTGTATCTCGCACTAGCTGTTCTATGTTAGCCTGTATCTCGCACAAGCGGTTCTATGTTAGCCTGTATCTCGCATTAGCTGTTCTATGTTAGCCTGTATCTCGCACTAGCTGTCCTTTGTTAGCCTGTATCTCGCACTAGCGGTTCTATGTTAGCCTGTATCTCGCTCTAGCAGTTCTATGTCAGCCTGTATCTCGCACTTGCGGCTCTTTGTTAGCCTGTATCTCGCACTAGCTGTTCTATGTTAGCCTGTATCTCGAACTGGCGGTTCTATGTTAGCCTGTATCTCGCACTAGCTTTTCTATTTTAGCCTGTATCTCGCACTAGCGGTTCCATGTTAACCTGTATCTCGCAATTGCGGCTCTTTGTTAGCCTGTATCTTGCACCAGCGGTTCTATGTTAGCCTGTATTTCGCACTAGCGGTTCTATGTTACCCTGTATATCGCACTAGCGGTTCTATATTATCCTGTATCTCGCACTAGCGGTTCTATGTTTGCCTGTATCTCGCACTAGCGGTTCTATGTTAGCCTGTATCTCGCACTATCGGTTCTATGTTAGCCTGTATCTCGCACTAGCGGTTCTATGTTAGCCTGTATCTCGCACTAGCTGTTCTATGTTAGCCTGCATCTCGCACTAGCTGTTCTATGTTAGCATGTGTCTCGCACTAGCGTTTCTATGTTAGCCTGTATCTTGCACTAGCGGTTCTATATTAGCCTGTATCTCGCACTAGCGGTTCTATGTTAACCTGTATCTCGCATTAGCGGTTCTATGTTAGCCTGTATCTCGCACTAGCTGTTCTATGTTAGCATGTATCTCGCACTAGCTGTTCTATCTTAGCCTGTATCTTGCACTAGCTGTTCTATGTTAGCCTGTATCTCGCACTAGCTGTTCTATGTTAGCCTGCATCTCGCATTAGCGGTTCTATGTTAGCCTGTATCTCGCACTAGCGGTTCTATGTTAGCATGCATCTCGCACTAGCTGTTCTATGTTATGCTGTATCTCGCAAAAGCGGTTCTATTTTAGCCTGTATCTCGCAATATCTGTTCTATCTTAGCCTGTATCTCGCACTAGCTGTTCTATGTTAGCCTGTATCTCGCACTAGCGGTTCTATATTAGCCAGTATCTCGCACTAGCGGTTCTATGTTAGCCTGTATCTCGCACTATCGGTTCTATGTTAGCCTGTATCTCGCACTATCGGTTCTATGTTAGCCTTTATCTCGCACTAGCTGTTCTATGCTAGCCTGTATCTCACACTAGCGTTTCTATGTTAGCCTGTATCTCGCACTAGCGGTTCTATGTTAGCCTGTATATCGCACTAGCGGTTCTATGATAGCCTGTATCTTGCACTAGCGGTTCTATGTTAGCCTGTATCTCGCACTAGCGGTTCTATGTTAGCCTGTATCTCGCACTAGCGGTTCTATGTTAGCCTGTATTTTGCATTAGGTGTTCTATGTTACCCTGTATCTCGCACTAGCGGTTCTATGTTAGCCTGCATCTCGCACTAGCTGTTCTATGTTAGCCTGTATCTCGCACTAGCTGTTTTTTGTTAGCCTATATCTTGCACTAGCGGTTCTATGTTAGCCTGTATCTCGCACTAGCTGTTCTATGTTAGCCTGTATTTCGCACTAGCTGTTCTATGTTAGCCTGTATCTCGCACTAGCGGTTATATGTTAGCCTGTATCTCGCACTAGCTGTTCTATGTTAGCCTGTATCTCGCACTAGCGGTTCTATGTTAGCATGTATCTCGCATTAGCTGTTCTATGTTAGCCTGTATCTCGCACTAGATGTCCTTTGTTATTCTGTATCTCGCACTAGCGGTTCTATGTTAGCCTGTATCTCTTACTAGCTGTTCTATGTTAGCCTGTATCTCGCACTAGCGGTTCTATGTTAGCCTGTATCTCGCACTGGCTGTTCTTTGTTAGCCTGTATCTGGCACTAGCTGTTCTATGTTAGCCTGTATCTCGCACTAGCGGTTCTATATTAGCCTGTATCTCGCACTAGCTGTTCTATGTTAGCCTGTATCTCGCACTAGCGGTTCTATGTTAGCCTATATCTCGCACTTGCTGTTCTATGTTAGCCTGTATCTCGCACTAGCGGTTCTATGTTAGCCTGTATCTCGCACGCCGCTGTAAGTGTTGATCATATCTTTACACAGATCAGTATGAGAGCTTGATTCTGCCTTCGGTAAATAGATGGGATATTATTTGTGCTGAGAGCGGTCTATATAGAAAGGATGTAGTTTATGACCGGCAGTATATAACCAAAGTATAGCTGCTGATGAGTTTGTACTAGCAAGTCGTGGTACTATATTTCTGACATTGCAGATGCAAGGGCCAAATTCCAACTGCATTTCCAGGGTCACTCCGAGATAAACTGGGAAATCTTTAAAAATTTTTTTACAAATCATTATCCAATCATTTTTATGTTAATGGCTATCTTAAAACTGCGGGAAAAGATGCTGTATATGGTTTTCTATGTAATTATCGTTAGTTTCAACAGTTCGCAGTATACTGAATTCGTTAGTTGCGCTGGGGACGGCGTGGGCTAGTGTTTAAGTGACACCATCAGAGCACCGGCCCTTACCCTGAGGAAAGAAACCCTTGGAAAATGCATGAAGAAGCAGACTTTACATAAAATGAATGCCGAAATCGGATACACTGGGCCGAGAGGCGCAAAATAAAAACCATAATGCAACGCACACCGCCTTTGGGAATGAAAAAACAAGTCGAACGCAACAAAAAAATGTCACTAGCGCTCTGTTGATATTTGCTTTTGCCAAAATGAGAAATGTCTCGGTGGAACACATGAGGAGATCATCAGCAAGCAGTTTCGTTGACACTTTTAGATGGCCAGTGAGGTCATTTATATAGATGAGGAAAAGGGTGTAGCAGAGGATAGCTCTGAGGAAGTCCTATTTCTAACGTTCTTTACTTTGATATTGCGTTTGCAAAGTTGGTATTTATGGCTCTATCGGCCAGAAAGGCATGTATCCATTTGAGCATCCTTCTTTCTTTTCTCATTTTCCTCATTTTCATTAAAAGGCTCTTCCTCCAGACCCTTTCATATGTTTGTTGTAGATCAATAAACACGGCTAGTGCGCTTTTTCCATCATGCAATCCTTCCATAATATGATGTATTTACCTAAAGAGAGGATCATCCGTGCGGTGTCTCCGCCTGTACCATGGCTGATTTGTATCAAAAAGGTGTGTGCGTTCCAGCCACCAATATAGTCTGCTGTTTACAATTCGTTCAACCACTTTACCTAAACATGAGATGAGCGAACCAGGTCTACAGCTTACAGGTATTCCTAGTAGTTCGCATTTCTTTAGTACGGATTGGAGAGTTGCTGATAGCCATATTGTGGCAACTATCCGTCGCCCCATGTTCTGTTAATAAGCCATTAAAAGACCTCTTTTTCCTTTGGTCGTAATTTACTTATCATCTCATCTTTAACTTTATTCGGTCCTGGTGCTTTATTTTGTTGCAGTTTCCTCATCGTCATGCTTAGTTATTGTGAAGTGAAATTATTTGTTTAAGTCATAAAAATTGGTGGAGGATGTTTACGGAATCCTTTACAAGTGATTTATCTAGCAGGTTTCTTGGTCGCGCGTTATTTACTTTCGCGTAAAATATGTTAAAGATATCAGCTTTCTTGGTGTTTGATACTATTTGGTCCCCAGCCTCTCTGGGCAGGAGTGTTGGGTTTGACTTTCTCTTATTTCCTTTAAGGTTGCTCAGTAATCTTCACGCCTTGTTTCCTTTTCTCTTTAGCTTCAGCTTGCTATAATTTGTTCTTCATGTCTCCCGTTTGCTTTATTTAGTGACATATCTTACTTACTGTGCCGATCTATTATACTCTGCACATTGACATTATGATTACGTACAGTCACAATAAACCTACGTACATTCAGACTAAACCTACGTGCAATCGCTCTGAGACTACGTACAGTCAGACTAAACCTACGTATAATCGCTATAAGACTACGTACAGTCACACTAAACCTAAGTAACGTTGTTCTAAGATTACGTACATTCACACTTAGACTACGCACAGTTCCACTAGCCCTACGCACACTCACACTTAGAATACGTTAACACACAATACGATTATGCACTAGGCCACTAAGACTACATACATTTGCATAATGACTACGTACATGACACGGACTGCGAATATTAACGCTAAGACTACATGAACGCTCACATATATATTTACAGTTCGACAGTGCATCTTGGAGATGTTTTTCATTATATGCTCTACATCATTTCCAGAAAAGAAGGGCGTCAAACAGGGCTGTGGACTGGTCTCAATATTATTATCATGGTATTTTGACCCATGGTTTTTGTTGCTACACACGGCTGTGACACTGGCGCAGCACCGCGCGGATGTGATGATGTTTAATCTGAATCGCCTGAAGTCTCTCAGACAGGTGAGAAAAGGGCACATTTGTTAAATCCAGCGTTTTCTGAGAACAGCGAAGTTAACGTTTGCTTAAAATAGTGCATGCGAACAAACATGAATGAGTTTTTAAATGCTTGGAATTCTGCAATTCGAACGTCGAAAAGGTCGTCTCGAAAAGACGTGGGAGGACAACGAAAAATAATAGACCGATTTAAATCCTGAAAAGGCACAGACCACAGCCTTTGACACATAGAACAGTCGTGCTGTTGTGGAGGTGTCGTCACGGGTGCCCTAACAACTTAACTGTTTACGAGATGGCCTGACCTAACCTGAAATATGCATGTAGGTTAATATCTAGTTTGGCAAATACATCACTTCAAATACTAACAGAAAGACATATGGATTTATGTATTGACGTATTAAAAACAAACATACATAAATAGGTATACTAGTTTTAGTATCCGGCTTCACCCGGCACATATGTTAGCCTTTTGTAATGTATATTATTATATTTTCTATTAATGGGTCAAGATGGCGCCGGTCATGGCCGCAGTCGACTTCCCTCTTGATAAAACGGTTTTTTTGTTTGTTTTTTCTTTGATAACTCACGACCTATTGACGTGATTCATGGATATAAATGTGCCGAAGTGGGAATTAATCATACTTCTGTGAAAGAAGTGATGCAACGAAGTATCTAACAGTGTATTTATTGTCGTGAAGGGTAGACTAAATGTGTACAGTTTCGATGAGACAAAGCGTGGACGAAACATGGCCCGATCAAAAGCTAGTGTCGCTCCGTGTTGTATCGTGACCTACATATCGAAGCATGGGCACTGAAACGAAGGAGATCATCCTGACTCCGTCAAACAAACGGTACTTCAGAAAGGAGCTCATCGCGCTTCGATCAGCACACTACGTTCCTTCAAACTCAGATCTACCTATGTTGCGTGTGCTGAAAATACACTTAACCGAGGAGGCATCCGAACTCACAAGTAAACAATCAAGGCGACATACCAGAGGAAAGAGAGGTGGAAGAAAAATATATTTAAAAAATGCACTCAGAAACAGATACCTCAAAGTATCATCCCAGCGATAAAAGAGAAGGAAAGGGCTACTGACAAAATGAGGCACACGATGACACTATCCGGTCTGCTTCCGGACCCTTAACTAGCAGTCTTGACAATGTCTGTCGTCTAGAACATGTTGAGTCCTGAAGAGAGAGTGAAAAGGATCATGGGCTAATCTCCCTCACTATAAACACATTGCGCAACATCACCCTATAGATCACACCCTAACTAGCAACTCGTAACTGGCAGGGACACCAAACTTCAGCTGTGAAACAGGCAGAACACGATCACGAAAACTACAAATCACCCTTGGAAGATGGAATGCCCGCACGCTATTGGACAAGGCCAAAGCAAATATACCCGAAGGACGGATAGCTCTGATCGCCAGGAAACTGGCTAGATACAACATGTGCATAGCTGCCCTGAGCGAGACACAACTTTTATATATATATATATATATATATATATATATATATATATATATATATATATATATATATATATATATAAATATATATATATATATATATATATATATATATATGTATATATATATATATATATATATATATAGATAGAAAGATAGATAGATAGATTGATAAATAGATAGATAGATACATATATAGATAGATAGATAGATATATATATATATATATATATATATATAGAAAACATACACACACAAAGACACACACAAAGTCACACAACCCACACACACTCACACACGCACGCACACGCACATACATACACGAACCTAAACACTGGTCCCCCGTAAACTCCGTTTTGCAAGTACACTTTCCTGTTATATGGTTGCAGATGCCTTGACAGTTAATAGAGCAGTTTATCAAACAGTCAATTCCAAAAGTGCCAGAACATCCTACAAGAAATAGAGTTAATGTTTATTTTGGCTATATGGGATTGGAAAAAAAAGGCATGAACTGTATGGATAACAAATATATTCATGAAGCATGCGCTAACTCGGCTGTGGATATGACTAAAACATGGATTTGTTTCAGAGATTATAAATACATAATTTGTGTAACTGCATATGATTTTAGCAACTGCCATTGGTTGTTTTTAGCTGGTTTGTCATCTACTCATGTTTACATACGAGGCCAATAGTTTAAATCTCTTGTAAACCAGATACTTCACATGCTAAAATGTGACAAGGTAAATAACATTCCAGACTTATGGCTTGTTCTAGCTTCTACTTATGAATTAGCAGAATTATTAGAGGAATGCCTGTTAGTGTGTCGATTAAGGTCCTAACGTATCACTGTAGATGAGGAGAACTGTTAGAGGAATTCCCGTTAATGCGTCGATGAAGTTCCTAACGTATCACTATCAGTGTGTCACATTTTTCTGGTGTATTATTACGTATTTACCATGTCATGATTATGACATTTAAATAGCAATGCTCTTTTTGTAGCAAGCTTCGAGAGGACTGTACAATTGGAACAACCATAACAATATATATATATGGTATCATTGACACTTTGTCAGTCTTGATATACAATGGACCATACTAGAGAGGGGACAGTCAGTTGTTTCTCTTGCTTTCATCACACACGTTTGGATTCCTACATCTTCACGCATCTTGTCTTTCCCTGCCTGCAGACCAACATACACAACCTGCCCAAGCTAGGTCTGCCTTTTGCAAGTCTTTCCCAGTTGCAAGCGTCCATTTCTAACGCTCGCTTTCAGTCCACGCATGAAAAGATCTTTGTAGCGGAGGAAGGGTCTACCTTTGTTTCGCATGCCTGTGGCCAGCTCTCCGTACATGATATATTTTCGTATTCGTTAAACCTCCACTATGCACTCGTGATCAAAGAATCGCAAGCAGCGCTGGCAGAAGATCGTACTTAAAAACACAGTCTTTGCATGGCCCAACACATCATTGTTTGTCTCTCTCACTCAGCAATTTCAAGTATCCGCCTCAGGCAGCGCATATGAAAATCGTCTAACCATTTTTCATGTGAGCAGACAGAGTCCATGTTTCACTGGCATAGAGCATCGTTCTAAACACACATGATCTGTAGACAGCCTGATAAGTACTGATGAAGCCATTCCTAATTACTTATGCAGATGTGCATCAAGTGAAAGGTTTGTCGGTGATGATAGATCCGAGGTAGTTGCAGGGGTTTACTACCTCCAGATATGTGTCGTATAACACACTGTATGGAGGATCTGTACCCTTGACCATCACTTTTGTAAGCTGAATGTGAGTCCAAACAGAACGCATGATTATGTCAACATTTTAAAGAGGATCTATAATTCGGGTTCCGTATGGTCGACCAGGGCATCATCGTCTGCCAAGAGCATATCTCGAATGACAGTCTATATTCTCTTACTTTTAGCTCACAGTTTGAGTAGATTGAATACTCGTCCATCTGATCTAATATGCAGGAAGACCCCTTCTGTGGAAGTTCCATAGGTGACCGACAGAATAAGCAACTTGAATTTTGACACAACCTTGTATTCATACAACGGTTGATGTCAATTTTGTAACTCGTTGATTTATAAACGTTGAATTGAATGTGCAAGATTTGTTTTCATTGACGTATAATTCGATAATTATTTGGGGTAAGAGTTGTAAGAAAAACAAATGATAACTACCAAGCTTTGATTCTTGTCAGTTGTTGTCTTCGAGAGATCTGATCAATGTTTCATGATGTGTCAGTCTACATTCTTCCTATCACTCGTTGTCTTATATGGATCTGCTCAATGGTTTCTCCTTAACGTATTTTTGTTGAATCGATTTCCCTCTAAAATGATCCTGACTATCAAAACTTGGTCTCAATATTGAGCAAAAACCCGAAGCTTAGCTGACTGATATGATGACATCTCTCGCCTTCCAGGGCAGCCCTTTGGTCTGTCTTGAATGTCTTACCGACGAATATTCGCTTCAATTTGGCGGTCATTGTTTTATTGTTTCATGTTGCATTTGAACCGTGCTAATGTGTTGTGGCCTAGATTGTAAGTAGGGTGACCTGGTTTTCTTTAAGAAAAAGGAATTTACCGTTGCACTTGCGTGCATGTTCTGAAGCAATACCATTGGAGAACAAAACATGCTTAGTACTTTAATGATCAGCAAACTACTGGATGCTACGACGTTGTGTCCCGTGCGTGGGCCTGTGTGTTGCGAGTGTGAATCTGTCCGACAAGCATACTTGATCCGAACCTCAAATGACCTTGTAAACAAAGTGTCATTCCACACTGTCACGTCACATAGTTCACAAACGGTTGTAAATAATGTTTTGTGAGAAAAACAACAGTTGTGACTGGATTGATAATCGAAACGACATCTTGGCTCTGAAATCTTGGCTCTGACATCTTGGCTCTGAAATCCCAGTATATATATATATAGGTCATTATTTTAAAAGATTACAGATCAAAACTAATAATTGTTATTAATATTAACAAGTAACGCACACGCAAAATTATAATAGAAATACAATGATGTTCTGTAATCGATACAACCGCTCTGTTACTTCACATACATCCTGACCTGCATTACTAATCAGGTTTATGCTTCATCTTGCGCCTGTGTGACAGAAACAAATTAATCGTGTGGGTTTTAATATACATTTGGATAATCATGTGATCAAGTCTATACACACAGTTCATACTGATTTTGTTATAGTATCAAACAATGAACACATGAGACTTACTTGTCATACAGAGAGGGCCCATGTAGCCAGGTATACATTGAATACATTGTCCAGTGCTAAGCTGACATACGCCTTCTTTACAGTTTTCACTACAGGTAGAGGAACAGGTTAGACCATACCGACCAGACTGACATGCAGTTAGACATGTGCCAGTGATCGTATTACATCTTTGTAAAGTGGTACAGGTACACGTGTCATTACACCAAATCCCGTATGTGTTTTGTGGGCAGACAGTATCTGATAAAAAGACAACACGATTGTTGGATCTGAGTATTTGTGTAATGTCATCAAGTGATCAATGAAGTCAAGAAAAGTTAACCAAGGTAACACTGTGACAGTCACGTCGTGGCAATCGGAGACATTGAGTGAGGCATCTAGATGATAATGATAACTGTCCATGTTTGTCGACGACGACCCTGGACATCATCCTTGTTGTATCTGTTGTGTTTGGTTTTGTCTCTCCCATGGCAGTCATGTGTTTGCTGGACCTCGTGTGGGTTATCAGTCCAATTCTGGCACGTGGTGTACTTGTGAATGGTTTACACTCAATACCATCTTCTGCCGGGTAGGGCACACTCTCTGCTCTTTCCACCCCGGATCAGACGTTGGTTTGCTCTGTCTGCATGTCATGATTCTCCCTTTCAACAACGACCCCGTTTATTGCAATTCTCAAGTCCGATCTGTTTTCGGTGATGATCTGTTAGTTGTTTTCATATATGGGCCTGCCATCATCTCAAAGGTGTCTTTCATGTTGTCATAAAAACGATTCGTCGGAGGTCGTGTGTCTGGCAAGCGCAAAAGCTACCCAGCTCATATCAACTGTGCCGTCTCAACCGTTGGATGAATGCTTTGTGTGCCTGCACTATTAATTACATCAGTGTAAGTTACATGGCCCTTGCAAAAGAGGCGGAGTCCGTCAATCGGGTTGATTGCGTAAAAGTTACAAGTTAATGGCACAGTGAACTCACACTGCAGCGAGCATTCTACAGAAGGCTTCACCGGTTTTCATTACTTTGCTTTTCACCTCGTCGATAAGATGGGCCGTTTCAAACAATGCATTTCACAATTACAACACCATGAACAACACTCTACAACACCATGTGCAAATGTGGACAATAACATGCACAACAGTGCACAACACCATGTACAACAGTGGACATCATCATTTTTAGGCTTCCCACTCCCAAACAAGAACTCGTGAATGGATCTACGATCTTTGCATTGGAATCTTATTGACAATCCTCCCCAGACAGAGATGTGCGAGTAACAAAAGCCTTCGTTTGGTGCCGAGGTGTCGGGTTCAGATCACAGAATCATTGTGTCAAAGTGTGATCTCTCCACGGAGCCCAGGCGACGTTTTTAGAGTCGAAAACATGCGAAGAAGCTTAACATCTAGAATCTGCAAAGTGGGCCACGTGTGACAGGCTTCTTCCTCGCTCTGGACAGCAAGCTGACGGGCTTATAGTCATGCACGGGAACAGTGGAGGACACATTGTCTTTTCTGAAAGATGCTGTCTACTCTACCCCTTATACGTTTGGGGGTCATATTGCTCGCAGAAACAATGACCGGTTTAATTTTAACGTTGTGGCTATTCATGCTTTGCTGGTTGAGAAACATCGTTTATAAAGACTTCACCAAGACTATCCAAATAAAGACCATTTGTTCGAACTAAACCAATTATCACATACCAGTAAGATGTCTTCGTCATTGACACAACGATTTCCTTTCAGTTGTTTTTTTTTAATTTTTTGAAAAAAGAAACAGAAATTGGGTCATACTGGTGAACCCAAGTCCCATCTACTGTCACCGTGATCGGCAACATGTGTTTCGACCCACACATTATTAGACAGTTTAATGTAGACCTGTACACACGTTTCATTGATTACACTAAGGCCTTCGACATGGTAAAACATCAAAATATGTGGAGAATCATAAGATAAATGGGGTTTCCTTTGGATACAGGCCATCTCATTGAAACAGTATAACGTGATCAATAAGCCGCTGTCCGAGTATCTGGGCAAACATCAGATTGGTTTGCAACACAACAGACAGTCAGACAGGGATGTATACTCTCACCTTATCTGTACAACATATTTGCGGAATGTATAATGAGAAATGTACGAGAAGATGAGAACATTTAAAGTTTCGACCCATTTACGATTGGGGGGTACGAAATTCCAGAGTTACGATGCGCAGATGACACAGTGATACTATCAAGAAGTGTGGAAGTGCTAGATCAGCTACTTTCAGCAGTTACTGGACATAGTAAAGATCACTAATATGTTCATAAACATAAACAAAACACAGATAATGACCACGGATAAAATACAATGCCAGCATACATTTACAGTGGGTGGTGAGGAAATTATCTGGGCTCCAGAATTGACAAAAATGGTGACTGATCGAAAGAAATCAGAAGAAGACTAGCTATGGCAATGCAGAGACTGAACAGCCTGAAGAAATTACGGCATAAAAGTAAGTCTTGAGAGCCTGTGTTTTTCCTGTTGCAGCTTATGGATGTGAAGCATCGACAAAGAATTGAATCCTTCGAGTCAAAATGTTTCAGAAAGATCATCAGAATACCCTGGACAGAGAAAATAACAAATGTAGACATTCGGCATAAGTTTAGCATAGAGGAGAACTGATTTATCAATTCCATTTTGGCTAGAAAATGCAAATACTTTGGTCACATCAAGAGACACAATTGTCTTAAGAGAACGGCGATGGAAGGTATGGTGCCAGGCAAAAGAGGAAGGGATTGACCAAGAAGACGATGGCACCAAGATATCCAGGAATGCCTGAGTATGACAGTAGCGGAAGCTGGTGTTTTTGCAAGGGAACGAGTTTCTTTCAGACAGACTGTGATGGGATCGATGTTCTATAAAGGACATGCTACATGATACACAGCATTCAACCCTCGTTTGTTTCTGTTAACATGTGAGCAGACGCGGGACCCCGCGGGCACACATGTTTCTCTTGTTCATTATGTTGTGCAAAGTGCTAACAGCTGTATTTTAATTACGTTTTGCTGACCTAGATATCTCTGGAATTGTCATTGTCCTATCCTAGTCAATGTTTTTCTTCACTCTGCGGATGGTCTTTCTGTTCTGCACACGCGCTCACTACACACACCCGCACTACATACACACACTACATACACACGGTATACATATTCACACTCATTACACACGCACTACTCACACACAACACACACACACAGACACATGCAAACTAAACACACACGCAAACTAAACACAAACACACACACGCACACACACACACACACATACTATACAGAAACGCACTACACAAACGTGCTACAGACTTGTAATACACACACTCACTAAACAAACACAATAAACACACGCAATAAAGACACGCACTACAAAAACACTACACACCCAATACATACATGCACTGCACACACTCACTACGCATACACTACCCACACTATCCACACACACGAAATACACACACACTCGCTATAAACACAAACGCGTACCACATAAAGATGATCTACTCAAAAGCGCATTACAATCACATTACACACGCACTACAAACGCGCAACACACACACACTACACACACGTAATACACACATGTACTACGCATACACACTACGCACTATATCCGCACACACATACACACACATACACACACATACACATTACGCACACACGCAATATTCACAAATCAATGCCATGCACATGCACTAAACACACACGTAATACACACGCGTACGCTACACACATACGCTACACACACACTTAACACACGCACTTCACACTCACACACTGTACACGTACTACGCACACGCACTACGCACACAAACAGCACACGCATTACACACACACGCACTACAAACACACTAACTATACACATGCACTAAACATACTGCACTAAAAACACGTAATACATAAAACGCACTACGCCAACAACACTACACACACGAACACGCATAACACAGACGAATTAAACACACACACAACACACACACACACACACACACATACGCACTACTCACACATATCACATGTACTACAAACAACCACTACATATGCACACTACTCTCATGCAATAAATTCACTCACTACATACACGCACAGCGCATATGCATATTCACACATGAACTAAACACACGCAATGCAGCTACAAACACACATATACACACACACATACTACACACACGTTATACACACACACGATGTACAAACATAATCACGACATATACCCACACTATGCACACACACCCACTGCACACACACTACAGATACAAACACTACACGCATAACACCAACGTGCGCCACACACACACGCACTATGCACGCACACAATTCACACACGTAACCAACACGCACTAAACACAATCACTACACACCCGCGCTACATTCACGCACTACATGCACACCCTACACACGCACTACACACACCCACTACACACACCCACTACCCGCATGTAGTTCGCATACCAAGTACAGACACGCATTACACACACACACAGACACATGCTACACACATACAATGAAGAAACACACTACACACAGCCCACTCAACACAACTACATCACAGAACTACTAAAACAAGCACCCACTACACATACGAACATATAAAACGCACTACGAACACACACAAAACATACACTGCACACATTCACTGCATAAACGCACAACATACACGCACTACACACACGCACTACATAAACACTAAAAGCACACACTACACACACGAACTACACACATGCACTACACACACGCGCTACACACACGAACTACACACATGTACTACACACTATCATTACACACACATACACACACACACACACACACACATTACACACGCACTAAGCACACGTAACTAAACTCAGCCACACTAGATACGCGTATTACACAGCTACGCACTACACAAACATGCACACGTACTACACAAACGAACTACACACACACAAACCACACACATACGCACTACGCACACACATTACATATATACCCACACTAATACATCCACGCACTGCATACACGCATTGTACGCACGCAAAATACACATGCACTACATGCACGCACTACAAACACACGCAGTGTACACATTTATTACTTTAGACATACGCAATACCCACAGACCCACACTACACCTCCCTAACTACACAAACGCACTACACACACAGACGCACTACACACACATACGCACTACACACACACACACTACACACATATATATATATATATATATATATATATATATATATATATATATATATATATATATATATATGCACTACATACACATTCGCACTACACACACACACACATATATACGGACTTCACACATACGCATTACACAAACGCACTATATATACATACGTTCTACACACGCGCTAAACAAACACGCGATACAAACACGCGATACACACATCTGCACCACAGACACACTACACATACTCACTACATACAAGCACTACAAACACACCCACTACAAACACAAACTAAACACACACACACACTACATTCACCACTTCACGCATCACTGCAATGCACCCACGACACACAACAACAACACCCGCACTACACAAACACTACATACACAATCTGAAGACACGCACTACATAAACCAGACAAACAAACCCAGATAATACAACCACTACATAATAGCACTGCAAACAGCAACTACAAACGCGCTAAGAATAAACGCATTACATACACAGACTACACGTATACACTACACACGCAAACACACACACACACACACACACACCCACACACATACACAAACATACACACTACACACCCCCCCCCCCCCCGTACACAAACCCACTGTACACGCATTTCAGACACGCACTTCGCACACGCACTACACATACGAACTACACACGCGAAACAGACACACCCACTGCACACCGCACATCACACACATATTACCCACACGCAATACCCACACGCAAAACACAAATGCACTACTGAACACTCAATACACACGTTCTGTATACTACACACTACACACCACACACACACACCCGCACACACACACACACACACACGCACGCACGCACGCACTTAGTATATGTATATGTGTCTCGGTAACACGATGGTGTAAGTACTAAGTAGATGTATATTTGTCTCGGTAATACAATGTTGTGAGTATTAATTAGATTTACTTGTGTCTCGGTAACACGATGTTGTGAGTACTAAGTAGATTTAATTGTGTCTCGGTAACACGATGTTGTGAGTACTAGGTAGATTTACTTATGTCTCGGTAACACGATGTTGTGAGTATTGTGTAGATTTCCTTTTTCTCGGTAACACGATGTTGCTCATGTTAGATGACACCCTACACACTTCCCACAAAATGTACAGTAACCGACAAGACCTGCTATGTACCATTGTCAAACACTTCCAGGCACACGATGTGTGGACACGTAATGGTACTTACCGCCAAGTGTTTCTACCTCACAAAGTGTCAAATATCTTGTTATGAGAGGCTGTAAATTTGATGCTGTTATGGTCAATTTAACAATCGGGATTTTGACAGGTAGTAGTATGTTGTATACAGTGTGGGAAAAAAAATCGAAATCTGTATAGTCGTCTGTTATAATGTTATCTTTCGAGTATGTTTTCAGATTAAATTTTATGAGTCGATCTGGCAGATCACCTGCAATTCAGCACAAACAAATAGCGATTAAGTGGAAGCGTTATTTAATTACAAACCACAACATTCAGAGCGGGAGTTTCTCATTTAGTATATCCACAATCAGGAATGACTTAAATGGGTAACATGAATACAATTTGTAAGGGATTATGTTCCTTTCATGATGGCTTGGTCATTCATTTACAAATTTGACGGCACATATTCGTTCTCTATTGATCTAAACAAATGTGTTCAATTGCATGGTTTGCTTCTAATATCGTCCATCCTACGAGTATAGGGATTGCAAAGGTCCCGTGCTTTCCTCTCTGGTTGTTTCATTGTCTGATTTGGACTGCCTTTGGTATAGAGAAAGAGTGAACAGAGTTTTGATGAACTATTGTTAAACAAAACTAAACACCTGAAAAATAGTACACGTGTATAGGCATGTGATTCCTGGTGCAAAGTATTTTGTTACGGGTAATTTTATAGGCGAAAATATGTGTTTATACGACCTCTAGTTCTCATCAGTATTAACATCAAGTTTACTGGTTCTTCTACTTCTTCTTCGTACGCTCTTAGAGGTTAACTTGAACGTGTTCAAAGAAGACAGCGGACATCCTGATGATGTCGTTATATCCTGCAATAGAGCTCGTCTAGTGTCCACTCTGGTGATGGTCACGAATGCTGTCTTTGATCCTCGAATGTCAGAAAGTTTTGTAGCATATGTTACCACAGGCCATTGTCCTTGTACCACAGGAAATGTGGTCAACAGAAGCGATATTCAATGAATGAAATATATGCCACGTCAGTCTGTTGAGGCCTGTGCTGAGCCTGAAGACCACCACCTGCTATCTTATTTTAACTGTTAATAATCGTCCTTTTGTGTAGACAGAATGTTCTGTTTCCCATGTGTCTATGTGATCAGTTCTGAATCTGTTTGTGTCGTTCTCTGATTGTAACTCTATTTTTCTAACGAAAACGACATTTGTTTTACCACTACAATATTTGGTAGAGGACTTTCATTCATAATATTGTGCCTCAGCCAACTCAATGTTCGTCCATGTATCACTTCCAATAATTGTGTAGGTGTGCCACCTCAGTTAAAATTATGACATTGGAGATCACTTCACAGTACGACATTTCAAGCGGTACAAGCATTTGTCATACGTTTTTCAGTCCACGTGTCAACCCCAAAATGCAATTGGTACATTAGTAGTGACTTATTTTATTTAGTTTCATCACGATATTATTTCAGGTTGGCAACTTCCGTTTTTCTTTGACAGTGTATTATGCCAATGCATGCCTTGTTCCTAATTTCAGCCTCTCCTGTTATGTATTTCAAATTATAAACGCCTGAAAAGACTTGCATTTTTTTTTTAAAGTTATGGAGAATGTTAATGTGTGTGTGCCGGTAACATGCATATACATACGACCTTTCTAAGTATGTATGCACATCTAGTTCTATGTAATATTAGCTGTATCCTCATTTACTAAATAACGGCAACGGCAAAGGCCGCCGTCCATCGTAAACGACGGTGGCATAATTGAAGTTGCTAGCGATATTTTTAGTACGGATTAACTGCGCCACTTTTTATCCTCACTCTCTCATTTCATGCCCCCTGACCTCAGGGGTCAATCAAGGACAAGGTTAGGAGGCGACTATGATATGCAGGGACTCCTCATCAAACATCTGTGAAAAAGACGGTCGAGTACGGAGAAGAACATGTACCACCTAATCACGAGGCCGACGGCTTTACCACTTCGCAACGGAATCCCCTCGCTTACTTAACTTCCTTTTTAATTGAGCAAAATTTACCAAAACGGTAACTCTTTACAATTTACTTTTTGCGCCATTTCTTCTAACGACCAACGTGGTACTCTCAATGGCTACGTTCTTCAGTATGCGGGAACATGCACGTGCTAAATTGGGTGTGTAATTAGGGCAACGAGAACAGAGACAAATAGAGGTTCTCCTGGTCACGGGTCACGATGATAGAAATTATATCAATGTTGAACATACATTGTATCAATTGTGTCACACATATACAACTGTGTTTAAGAATAAACATAATATAAGATACACTACCAAGCCAGTTAAACAGAGTTGGGACACATTCGTTTTCAGGTTACTGCGACAATAAAACAATGAAGAGGTTGACATACACAGTTGGAGTTTCATACAGGTGGGACGAATTAATAGTTGAATAGACTCAGTCTGTAACTGACGTAGTGGTTAGGTGATCGGATATAGTGCTGGCTATATCCGGCGCGTCATAATGTGATGGAATGCAATGGTGACGTTATTTGGTCGCATGAAAGGTAATCGGATGTTTTGTGATTACAAATGGTGGATAAAGTGACAGCTGGCAGCGGTGGCTATAACTGGCTTAGCGGCTAAAGTGATCGAATAAAGTGGTGGCTATAACTGGCGGGTAAAGTTATCGGCGGTAGTGGTGGCTAAAACTACCAGGCGGATAAAGTGAACGAATGTAGTTGTGGATAGTTCTGGTGGGTGGTTATTGTGATCGAAAGTAGTGGTGGCTCTAGCTGACGGCTAAGGTGACCCCAGGCAGTGGTGGCTATAACTGGCTGCTAAGGCGATCGGATATAATGGTGGCTATAACTGTCCGGCAGGTAAAGTGATCGGATGTAGTGGTGGTTATAACTGGTGGGGCCCAGTCCTGTCTCATATCACTATTTCCTATTCTGATGGCGATATGGACTGGATTCGGAAGAACGCGACTTCTGCATCAGAAAACTGAATGATATGGAATGGAAAACAGTAGTGGTACAGTGGGTTTGATCGCACTGTAACATACATAGCAACGAGGAGGCAGAAATACTGGCAAAAGAAGGTGCAATACTACCACAACCAGATCCTAGTGACCTACAAAGAGTCAAAAATGCTTATTAGAGCCAGATGCATGACCAAATGGGAAACAGAACATACTGACTACACACAAAAACGATGCCTATTACCAGTTACAGAGAAAAGAGCAGGTCGTGGTCTTCAGACTCCGCACAGGCCACAATAGACTGAAGTACCACCTATTCAATAAATTGAAGATATGTGGCACGGACGAATGTAGGTGTGCTACCGGGAAAATGACAGCTGAACATTTGCTGCAAAACTGCCCGACACGAGGATCAGAGAAAGCACATGTGGTCATCACCAGTGGCAACACTAGACAAGCTCTATGTCAGTGTCGACAGCCTCAGCCTCAGCTTTTTTCGAAAAAATACATGTTGACGTCTGACAGCGTACGAAGAAGCAGAAAAAGAAGTATGAAATGGTACCTTGACGAAGAACGCGTTATGAGCTGCATATTGCTGGTGGCTTGGCGCTTCTATCTCAAAAACAAAACAACAAGGACAATAAAATAAATGTTAGTCATTCAATAGATACTCAAATTAAGGCTCATAGTATACATAGAGAAAAACATAAACAACACATATCATGTTACCAAATAAACCAATGCAACAATCAGGTGTTACTGGTAGACAGGCTACTACAGGAGTTTTATCATTCATATAGGTTGACAGCAATATTGACCAGGTCAGAGGTAATGGCTGATTATGACATTATCAACACACAAGGCAGATCGACATTTATTGCGTTCTATTAATTTATGGAAACGAACAGAAATGAAGGACACCACGAAATGCCAGATCTTCAACTCTAAAGTCAAGTCAGTCAAATTGTATGACTGAGAAACGTGGGACACAACGATTAGTGCAACTAACATGGTTGAAGTTGTCATCAATGTAATCTTTGCAGAGAACATAATGGGGGCGGGGGGGGGTAGGGCAGAAGTGTGCATGGGATAGCACCTCACGGTGAGAGGCAGTCACGTCCTAGCATTATTGGTTGGCATGGACCTTATTACTTTCCTACACTCATGCCTAACTCACGTATGGCTGAAGGCGCCACCCCCCCCCCCTCCTTTCTCCCCGAGAAACAGCTTTGACTGGCTGGCTAAACTACGTGAACAAACGCTTTTGAAAACCAGGGAGCACATTCTGGAAGGAGAAGCTTCACAGTACTGGTTGATAGCACACCTAAAAGATGGTAAACTTGACAGGAACAGATTGACAGTACTGGTTGATAGCATACCTAAAGGATGTAAGACTTGACAGCATACGATTGACAGTACTGGTTGATAGCACACCTAAAGGATGGAAAACCTGACAGGAGAAGTTTGACAGTACTGGTTGATAGCACACCTAATGGATGGACAACCTGAACGACACACGGATGGAGAAGACTTGATAGTCCTGCATGACGTATTTCATAAGAGAGACAACTCTGCAATCAAACAAGTGCTGCCTTGCAGATGGGCTGGGGACAGCCAAGGGTTAAGGAATGCAATCCTACATAAACGCATGTTGAAATCGGATGAACTTGGCCACAGGCCCAACGAAAAAAAAGGTTAACGTAAGTCACTGTATGATGACGTCACAATTTAACATTTATTATGGGGTTTATCATGTGGAGTCCCACCAGGCAGAGAGAGAGCCGGGCCCCACGCCTCGAAGGGGCCCACCTGATGCTACTGGTGGTCCCCCACCCATGTGCTGTGGAGTCAAGGCACAAGAAGATGAGGCAAGAGCTTTAAAACTAAAACCCAAGGTCCTTAAATACTGGAATGCGGAGGGAGTCCGTAAAACAGTTTCTCCTAACAAATTGTATGTACGAGGGCAAGTTAGACGTGACATGCACAAAGAAACAGACCTCAATAATAACCACATATTTGCAATCATTAGGTACCATACCTTCCGACTTGAAAGAGAAGGTCACAAAGGAGGGGTACTGATACTGACACCAAACTCCATACCAAGTAGCTCAGTATCTGTAAATCACATCGGACCAGCAGCAATTATAGGAGTACACATGATGACACTAAACGAACATCCATATTTTCAACCGGTATGGCCCACCCAACAAAGACATGTCGCTCTAGAGTATGGAAATCAAGGAATCGATCTGCCTAGTGGCTGCATACATCAACAGGCACCCGGAGAGATGGGGATATTCAGACACAGACAGCAGAGGGGATGAAGTGGAAGACTGGGAGATAGACGCAAATCTCTATTGTATCAATAGGCCAGATGACATTCTTAGCTTCTATTCCAGAAGATGACATACTAACACTACTCTAGACTTGACCTTCTTCACGGGTAATATCCATGAGAAAATAGACGGTCAGGTGCTCGGCATTTTGGACGGTAGCGACCGCAGGCCAATTTAGACGCTATACTTATACAAGTTCCAAATAAAAACAAATATATAACAGATGCAAATGGACACAAACCTCTATCATTCTACTCAGGTGTGTAGGTAAACTGATGGAGCGCATAATAAACACCAGACTGATAGGGCACCTGGAAGCAACGCAGACATTCATTTCGCATCAAGCTGGATTTAGACAACACAGATCCACTTAGAACCAGATTACTCTCATTGCGCAGGAAATAGAGGATGTTTACCAAGAGAAAAAAGAAGCATACAGTAGTGGTTTGGGTGGATCTAGAGACGGTATTCGACAAGGTCTGGAAAGAGGGACTTAAAGTCAACCTACGAAGAAACGAAGTATCTGGAAAAAAATGTACATATGGATCAGCTACTACCTCGAAAACAGAACAGCCGGAGTTGAAGTACAAGGGCAGATGAGCAAAAATGTGTCACTGCAGCAAGGAGTACCCGAAGAGGGAAAACTGTCACCCACTATTTTTCTAGTGTATATAAACACCATCATAGAAACTATTGCCAACACGAATAAACAGCTCCGTGTTTGAAGACGACCCGTCTTTGTGCACCTCTGAAGCAAATCTCACTGTAGCAAACAATCGGATGCAGTAGTCCCTAACATCGTTAGAGGTGTGGACGGAAACATGGCATGTAAATATAAATACAGAAAAAACAACATGTACGATATTCTCCCTTTCAAATAAAACACAGAACGCCAACATAAGTCAGACTGTCTGCGGCTGAAAGACAACCCAAACTATGTGGGCATCACATTTGATCGGCGCATGACATGGACATCTCAGATCGAGAGAAACCGAATGAGAACACGACAAAGAATGGTAATCATGAGGAAACAAGCTTGCAAAAGCTGGGGAAGAGATAAAAGAATAGTGAAGAAACTGTACACTGGAAGAGTGAGACCAATTCTCGATTATGGCATTGTGGCATGGGCAACAGCAGGAAAGGCGAACTTTGATACAACAAGAAAGATTATAAACCAAGTCATGAGAGTTATATATGGAGGAACGCAGTCAACACCAATTGAAGAACTTAAAAAGATGACAAATCTACCATCCATGACAAATAGAAGATATAGCATAGCTCAGCTAATACAACTGAAATACCACCCACTGCATCAGAGACTAAATGGATTTGGAAAAGGGAGACTAAAGCGGAGAAACATTGTAGTAATAGCCAAAACAAAGATAAGCGAAGACCCAATGAATGCCATATATAGACAAAGCACATCCCGACTGTACAAAAACCTACCTGGAAACGGCAGAACATTTTAGATGTGATAGCAAACGTACTAAGTATCGGGTACTTCTTCTTCTTCTTCTTCGTACGCAGTCAGACAGTAACTACTATTTTTTCGAAAAAAGCGGCGACACTGCCATAGAGCTTGTCTTGTGGTTCCACTGGTGATGGCCACATCTGCTCTCTCTGAACCGCGTATGTCAGGCAGTCTTGCAGCAGATTTTCAGCGGTCATTTTCCCGGTACCACACGGGCATTCGTCGGTTCCACCTTTCTTCAATTGTGCTATTAAATTTGTTGAATAGGTGGTACCTCAGTATATTGTGGCCAGAGCGACGTCTGAAGACAACGACCTGCTCTCATCTGTTCAACTGGTAATATGCATCGTTTTTGGTGTAACCAGTATGTTCGGTTTCCCATTTGGTCATGTATCTGGCTTTAATAAGCCGTTTTGACTCTCCGTACGTCATACTAGTATTTGTTTGTGGTAGTCTTGCACCTTCTTTTGCCAGTCTGTCTGCCTCCTTGTTGCCTTTGGTTTTGCAGTGTGATGGGACCCACTGTACCACTACCCTTTTTGGTGCGGACTGCTGGCAAAGTTGACAGAGTGCTGTTCTTAAATCATTAAGCTCAGTGTTTTTTTGGCTTTTAGCGCTATGACTACGGCGAGAGCATCTGTAAGCAGGACTGTATGGCTTTCATGTTCTTTGTGTGTCACCATTTCTTCCACTGCCGCCCTCAGTGCCTCTGCCTCCGCTCTGAAATTGCTTGTGTACTTACCAGTAGCGAATGGCAGTGTTATTTTTCTGCCATTTGGTAGGTTCAGGAATGCTCCTGCCTCTCCGTTCTGTGTAGTGTTTGTTACAGACCCGTCGGTGTATGCATGGGTCCAGTCCATGTTTGGGTAGTTTTTCGATATAAAGCTTAGGGTAATATCTCTCCTTTCTTTTTCAGTCAGGCACTTTTTTTTTCCAATACCTGGTAAATTTTCTACCACCTCTGGAAATATATCCTGCCTCCAGGTAGGTGTTCGTACAGTAGTGATGGGCTTTGGTGTTGTTATGGGATCTCCGTGCATCTTTGCTTTGGCTATTTCTGCAAAGTTTCTCCGCTTTAGTTTCCTATTTCCCAAATTGTTTAGTCTCTAGTGCATTGGATGGTCAGTCAGTCTTCGGAGTTTCTCTGACTGCAGCTGGGCTCTGCAGTCTTTTCTATCGGTCATGGATTGCAGTTTTGTAATCATTTCAAGGTCTACAATACTGCTTTAGACTATATAATACTAGACAACGTTCAACTCAAGCAGATGAGAAAAATCAGGCAATAAAATCCAAAACAAATACGACAGGAGGACAATGCATTCTACGCTATGAAATCCTAAAGAACATTCCAATAACTATAATAACTCGAAAAGTGCAGATTTAAATTTAATATTTAACATATGAAATATCCCCAAATTATGGAGCATGTCGGTGATTGTTCCTGTCCTGAAGCCAAACAAAGAAGCCAATTGATGCTAGCGCATACGGACCGATATCTATAACCTCTCAAATAGGAAACATCTTAGAAACAATAATCGTATTAAATGCCACTTAGAACAAAACAATCTTTACAGCCCTACCCAAACTGTATTTATAAATGGACAAAGTTCAGTAGACCAGCTCCTAAAACTAGAACACGAAGTAACATCAGGGTTGCAAAAAGGAGAACAAAGCCGCTGCAATATTCCTAGACGTAGCAAGAGCATATGATGAAAATTTGATGGAAGAGACACTATATAAAATACAGAAAATGTGAATAACTGGCAAAGCCTACCAGTACTTAAAGAACTTCATGGAAGAGAGATAATCTGTAGTTAACAATCCAAACCAACGATCAGGAAAATTCAGAGAATGGCATTCTCCAAACGTCAGTACAATAATAGTAAACCATTTGGGGTAAGAATTCACAGACGTTAGTAATAGCGTATCGCAAAATGCAGATGATGAAGCAATTTGGAGATGTGGAACACACCTGCCCCATACCTTTACAAAACCACAAGTGCAAATAAACAAAATAGCAGAATGGATGGACAAGTGGGGTTTTAATCCACAAATAAATAAGATGGTTGGGATGGTTTTCAGGAAAAGCCGTGATAAACAAATAATGGATGTATATATAAATCAAGACTGCAGGACCCAGTTGATTGTACTCATTGCTTTTGAAGGTAAGATAAACCGTTCGGAAAGCGTAAGTGCAAAAGCCCTGAGTTAAATGGCAAACTGCCCCGGAATACTTGACCACTGAGGTAAAATGATATAGATTATGTTATACAGATGACACAATTCCTTAAAGTATGTATGGTTGCCTGCAAAAACCCACAATGCATATGTTGCTATTTGGTGAGAGCTGAAGTGACATTGATTGACGGGCTGCATTGGCTTACCTCGCATGCCGATCGTGCGAACTAGGGTCGACCGGGGTTATCAAGGCGCATGTAGTGCTTGGCTTCAAACTAGGATCACGTCGAACCTAACTTTGAATTAACCAGACTGTTGACCTCGACTACAACATGTTTTCAGGTCTACCAAAGGGAAGGTCAGGTTAGGGCCTTGATCAGTATGTCTCCCCTTACCCTGTATAAACCGGTGAGATTTGGCTGACCAGATTTTAGCTTCATCGCCCCAAAGTATAGCGCAAAACATCAATTACTGTCATTCCAGTCGGCATCAACATCAATAGGAGGCGATAATAGATATAACCATCGTCACTTCTATATACGTATTATAACTCTGTAAACATCTATTTAGATCATTGTTAGAGTCTTCAAAGCCTTTATATATTAATTGTATGTTAATTTTTTAAGTCTCCCTCACAAACGGCTACTAAATAACAAGTCTGAAAAGTGGAAATGTATGTGTATATGTTTAGGCGTGAAGATATGTACGTATGTGTATACATGTATGTGGACATTTAACATTACACATGTGTGTGTTTGTAATCAAAGGTATATATATATTATCGCCTCCTATTGATGTTGATGCCGACTGGAATGACAGTAATTGATGTTTTGCGCTATACTTTGGGGCGATGAAGCTAAAATCTGGTCAGCCAAATCTCACCGGTTTATACAGGGTAAGGGGAGACATACTGATCAAGGCCCTAACCTGACCTTCCCTTTGGTAGACCTGAAAACATGTTTTAGTCGAGGTCAACAGTCTGGTTAATTCAAAGTTAGGTTCGACGTGATCCTAGTTTGAAGCCAAGCACTACATGCGCCTTGATAACCCCGGTCGACCCTAGTTCGCACGATCGGCATGCGAGGTAAGCCAATGCAGCCCGTCAATCAATGTCACTTCAGCTCTCACCAAATAGCAACATATGCATTGTGGGTTTTTGCAGGCAACCATACATACTTTAAGGAATTGTGTCATCTGTATAACATAATCTATATCATTTTACCTCAGTGGTCAAGTATTCCGGGGCAGTTTGCCATTTAACTCAGGGCTTTTGCACTTACGCTTTCCGAACGGTTTATCTTACCTTCAAAAGCAATGAGTACAATCAACTGGGTCCTGCAGTCTTGATTTATATATACATCCATTATTTGTTTCTCACGGCTTTTCCTGAAAACCATCCCAACCATCTTATTTATTTGTGGATTAAAACCCCACTTGTCCATCCATTCTGCTATTTTGTTTATTTGCACTTGTGGTTTTGTAAAGGTATGGGGTAGGTGTGTTCCTCATCTCCAAATTGCTGCATCATCTGCATTTTGCGATACGCTATTACTAACGTCTGTGAATTCTTACCCCAAATGGTTTACTATTATTGTACTGACGTTTGGAGAATGCCATTCACTGAATTTCCCTGATCGTTGGTTTGGATTGTTAACTACAGATTATCTCTCTTCCATGAAGTTCTTTAAGTACTGGTAGGCTTTGCCTGTTATTCACATTTTCTGTATTTTATATAGTGTCTCTTCCATCAAATTTTCATCATATGCTCTTGCTACGTCTAGGAATATTGCAGCGGCTTTGTTCTCCTTTTTGCAACCTTTTTGTGGGCATCCTCACCAATATATACTTTTAGTTACTATACTTATATTCTATTTTATATTACTTCAACCTTAGTTATTCATTTAATTAATTAGCTATTTATCTAAATTTGTCATTTCTATTCCTGAGCAAACCATACATTCAATACCTAATTATGCGATAGCTAACGGGCAGAGGTGCAACAGACGATCTACTAGTGACCCACGCAAATCAGTAAATCGCTTAGAAGTAGCAATACATGGCTGCGATGGAAAAATATATGAGAGCAGTGAAAATCGGACACACGAAGACCAGACGGAAACAGATGTGCCTAACAACAGAAGGAAAACCCACATTTAATTTATATTTCAATATTGTACTCTTAATTCTAATGTATCCAGTATATGCTGTGTCATCTTCCATAATCATTCTTCGTCTTCTTCTTCTTCTTCTTATTATTATTATTTTTCTTCTTATTATTATTCTTGTTCTTCTTCTTTTCCTTCTTCTTATTACTCTTGTTCTTATTCTTCTTTTTCTTCTTCTTCTTCTTCTTCTTCTTCTTCTTCTTCTTCTTCTTCTTCTTCTTCTTCGTACGCAGTCAGACGTCAACTTGTATTTTTTTTAAGAAAGCAGCGGTTATCATGAGGCTGTCGACACTGCCATAGAGCTTGTCTAGTGTTGGCACTGGTGATGGCCACATGTGATTTCTCTGGTCCTCGTATGTCGAGCTATTTTGCAGCAGATGTTAAGCGGTCTTTTTCACTGTACCACAAGTGCATTCGTCTGTGCCACCTATCTTCAGTTTATTGAATAGGTGGTACCTCAGTCTGTTGTGGCCTGTGCGGAGTCTGCAGACCACGACCTGCTCTCTTCTGTTCAACTGGTAATATGCATCATTTTTTGTGTAGCAAGTATGTTGTTTCCCATTTGGCCATGTATCTGGCCTTAATAAACCTTTTTGATTCTTTGCAGGTCACACTAGAATCTGGTTGTGGTAGTCTTGCACCTTCTTTTGCCAGTCTGTCTGCCTTTTCGTTGCCTTGGATGTTACAGTGGGATGGAACCCACTGTACCACTACTCTTTTTGGTGCGGACTGCTGGCATAGTATACAGAATGCTGCTCTTAGATCATTAAGTTAAGTATTTTTCTGGCTTTTTAGTGCTGTTGCTACGGCTAGTGCATCTGTCAACATAACTATTTCGCTTCCATTGCTTTCGTCTGTCAGCATTGCTTCTACTGCAGCCCTCAGTGCCTCTGCCTCCGATCTGAAATTGCTTGAGTATTTTTCAGTTGCCACTGACAGTGTTTTTTTTTTCTTCCATTTGCTAGGCTCAGGAATACCCGTGCCCATCCATTATGTTTTGTCTTTGTTACAGAACCGTCGATGTATGCATGGGTCCAGTCCATGCTTGAGTAGTTTTCCGCTATGTACCTCAGGGTTAAGTCTTTTCTTTATTTTTCAGTCTGGCTGTTCTTGTTTCGAATACCTGGTATATTTTCTACCACATCCATAATGATATGCTGCTTCCATGTGAGTCTGCGTACATTAGGGTGTTTTTACGGTGTGCATAGGGTCTTCGCTCATCTATGTTTTGGCTTTTTGTGCAAAGTTTCTCCGCTTTAGTTTCCCATTTCTAAATATAATTAGTCTCTGATGCATTGGATGGTCTGTCAGTCTTCTGAGTTTTTCTGACTGCAGCTGGGCTCTGCAGTCTCTTATGTCGGTCATGGATTGCAGATTTTAAATTTTTTTCAAGCTCTACAATTAGCGTTGACTTCATGCCTCCTGTTTTAAATCCCATGGCTTGCTTTTGAAGTTTGCTAATTTTATCAAAGTTCGCCTTTGCTGCTGTTGTCCATGCCGCAATTCCAAACTCGAGAACTGGTCTCACTCTTTTAGTGTACAGTTTCTTTAGTATTCTTTCGTCTGCTCCCCAGCTTGTGGCAGCAGATTTCCTTATGATTGCCTTGCTTTGTCTGGCTCTCATTCGGTTTCTCTCGATCTGACTTTTCCATGTCATGCGCTGATAAAATGTGACTCCCAAGTAGTTTGGTTTGTCGTTTGGCAGCATATATTTGCCGTTAAAACGTATTGTGGTGTTCGTGGTTTATTTAAAAGCGAAAATATCGAACATGTTGTTTTTTCCTCACTTATTTTGACCAGCCATGAGTTCGACCATTCCTCCAAAGATGTTAGGGTCTGCTGAATCCGATTTTTTTCTACCGTGAGATTTTTTTTCAGAGGTCCACATAGCCAGATCGTCTGCAAACATGGAGCTGTGGACTCTTCTTGGTATATTATATGTGATATACCAGGAAAAGTGTGGGTGACAGTACTCCCCTTTGGGGTAAGCCTTTCTCCAGCGTCGCATTTTTGCTCATCTGCATTTATACTTGAACTCTGGCTGTTCTGTTTTCGAGGTAATTACTTCACTTCTTTGTAGTTTGATTTTAAGTCCCTCTTCCCGCACCTTGCCAAATGCCTTCTCTAGATCCACTAAAACCACTTCTGTATGCTTTTTTCTCCTGGTAAGCATCCTCTATTGCATGTGCTATGACAGTGATCTGGTCCTCAGTGGATCTGTGTATTCTAAATCCTGCTTGCTGGGGAATTAATGTGTTTTCCTTCCAGGTACATCATCAGTCTGGTGTTTATCATACGCTCCATTAGTTTACATACACAGCTTAGTAGACTGATGGGCTTGTATCCATTTGGATCTGTTCTATCGTTTTCTTTCTTTTCATAATCATTCCATTTCATTCACCCTCGTTGTACACCTCACTACATTGCATCTTTATAAGTGTTTATATAATGTATGATGATCATTTCACATTTCAAGACAAAAAAAAGAGGGATTTATATATAAATATAAATCGAGAGATAAATAAATAAAAAGTGTCCTGATCAATTATGAAGGAAAATAGGTATATTCATCCGCAACACGGTTCTAGGAAAACAAGTGTGCATATTTTGCCTCAGAAACTCGACTGGATAAAATAACGGACACAAGAAAATGAAAAAAAAGCAACTAAATACCTATAAAGGACAACGAGAGAATCATCAAATGGCGATGAACAACGGGAGAAACATCACTGAAATACCAGGCTAGGTACAAACAGACACACACACGAAGCCATGCACATATGTATGCGTCTGAGTATCGCCTAAATAGACTAGGTCTGGAGTGGAATGGGCGCGGCGCTCAAGAAGACTGGCCATGGAGAGACACGGCGAGAGTGCGAGAGAGAGAGAGAGAAAGATAAACAGAGGGAGAGAGAGAGAGAGAGAGAGAGAGAGATAATTTAGTTATGATTCTGTTTAGCTCGCCTACTTTATAGAAGAGCGATTGATAGGCTGTTTGACAAATGTTAGTAAGATAGAATATACTATACAGGATGGATGTACACATACGCCTTTGAGTCTTGGTAAGTCGCTCTATAAGTTTTTTGTTGATCGCAATGTGTCTAGAATATATCTGAATGTGTAGTGTACGTGCCTGGCACCTTGCGAACGATGTATGTCTTAAATGGTTACACGAGTGTGCATATTACCTATAAGAGATATGTATGTGTGTGCGGTGTGTGAAGGACACCGAGGGAACGATGTTTGTTCCAGAGTGTGTATATTCGCAAATCGGTTGAGTGTGTGATCACATGTAAATATACGTTCGACAGATTGTATGTATTATGTCAAGATCACCCGCCTGATGGGATCTGAGTGTGAGTGAATGCACAGAATACGATCGTGATGATGTGTTTTTGAGAGTGTGTTGAGGGTGAATATGAGGGGAGTGTGCGGCTAGAACTTGGTTCGGTTAGTTGGAAGCAATATCCAATAGCTTTTTGCTTCCAACCCCCGTGTATCTATTTAGATATAATGCATGTATTGTGTTGTTTGTAATCTCATTGCACTCACTGTAATAGTTCGTGTATGTGCATGATGTAATAAATCTGCCACCTACTGCGTGCTGTGTTATTTGCTGTGTGTGGTTGTAAATCGTGTGGATACATGTGACAACATTTTAGATAGAAAAACCTCAGTGAAAACATGGAGTCTGGTACAACTGATGTATGATAAGAACATGTGTAGGACAAGGTCTGGGGTAGGACAACACTGGGGTAGGACAACGACTGGGGTAGAACAACGACTGGGGTAGAACAACGACTGGGGTAGGACAACGACTGGGGTAGAACAACGACTGGGGTAGGACAACGACTGGGGTAGGACAACGACTGGGGTAGAACAACGACTGGGGTAGAACAACGACTGGGGTAGAACAACGACTGGGGTAGGACAACGACTGGGGTAGAACAGCGACTGGGGTAGGACAACGACTGGGGTAGAACAACGACTGGGGTAGAACAACGACTGGGGTAGAACAACGACTGGGGTAGAACAGCGACTGGGGTAGGACAACGACTGGGGTAGGACAACGACTGGGGTAGAACAACGACTGGGGTAGGACAACGACTGGGGTAGAACAGCGACTGAGGTAGGACAACGACTGGGGTAGAACAACGACTGGGGTAGGACAACGACTGAGGTAGGACAAAGACTGAGGTAGGACAATGAGTTGTGATTAATCCGTACCTTTGCTATTGGAATTGACGACTTTGTCAGAAGACGGGAACCCGCGACAATGCTAATACAGTCACTTCCGGCGAATTGAACATTAACCTGATATATAACTTCAGAGAGTTCGTTCATATACTACGCGTGTAGTTTGTTGACTATTGAGCAATGGTGGCATACAATGCTGATAACAGAAACAAGAGCGAAACAATAACATGGAAACGTAATTAAAGTAACCACACTTACCCTCCACTCTGTTGTAGATAATGGCTCTCATTATATCTTGGGGACGGTTGAACCGAAGGGTCCAACTTGGTGCATCTTCATTGTTTGTGTGAGAGCAATGTTCATTACTAAAAGTAGGGTCTCTGCTTCCATCAACGGCATGTATTGCAACACCTTGAACCAAATTATTTGCATACTCGGTAGACTGAGACGCACTTTGCCTTAACGCCACGTTACGACCTGCAATGACACAATCAGACGGCCATGTTTATGTGCTGTAAACATTCACAAATAACAAGGACATTTGATAGAAATCCCTCATTAGGAAATGAACAAAGTCAAAAGCAAATATTTACGATAGGGAACATCGATGATAAGAGCTGTGAGGAAGATAGGAGATACATATGATGGAAGTCAGCGACAAGATCACATAAACATATTTGAACCAGATCATAAATAAACCAGCCACGTTTACAGTGACGGACATATAGCCTCGTTGTGACAAAGGTATGCCTTTAACAATGACTGAATACACGATAACAAGAAGCATGTGATCCATAAAGTAAGATGCATTACAGGCACAAGCAGTGGGTAACTAGATGTGTAGTTAAATGTAAGAACACATGAATGACAAAAATAAAACAACAAAATTAATTCATTAATAAAATTGTATTACAATAAAAATATGGGTATGGTCAGATACATCCCCGAGACGAAAGCACAAGCGGAACCTACTTTACGACCAATAAGCCTTCATCATGGACAATAAATGATAACAATGCTGAACTAGTCAATCATATAAGAAGGGAGAAATACATATATGGAGGATGTCAACATATAAGGAAGAAATATTACTTATCTGACAAGTCACATCACTTCTTATCAGGCCGGGAGCCGAACTTGATTTACAAAGATCAGATTAGGTGGCCATGAGGGCTAAGAAGTGGGAAACTGCCAGATAGGTCAAAAACGGAAAAGACCAAATGGTGATATACATGGTGGATGGGTGTTGGATGAGGATGGGGTGGCTTGTGGAACGAAAATGCAAATATATAGGAGCCAGAATGAGAAATTCAGAAAAAGCCTGAAAGATATTAATGTCACGTGATTGGAGAGAACGGATGCTGGAGATCAGTTTTGCAATTCTACAGTTCAATGCCAGTCTCCCAATTGTATGTCATATCACCCTGACAAGAAATTAAAAAGTTTAAGAAGTCCTTCTCAGAAATGTCCGTAAAACAATTTATATCGTCGATGTATCGATAAAACATCAAAGTAAAAGAACCATGTTGATGACGTCATATTAATTATACAAGGTGCCCCATTCTGGTGCCCATAACTACCATGCTGATTTGGTCCCAGAAATGGTCTATGCAGGCCAAGGTAATGAGGGGGGATTGGATAAAAGTGGGTGCGGACATAGAGGGGTTGACTCTCTAGTAAAGGAAGAAACGGATGGCCAATAAGCAATCAGAGTAGAGGGTAAGGATGCAAAACAAACATACAACAAGTATGAAGAGACGATAGGTGCTATCGGAGGGGAGGACACATGTAGATCAAAATATTAAGGCATGGTTGATATCCCTCTGAGTTGTGGGAAAATGCTCAATAAAACTAAAGGAAACTATCATGGAAATCATCTACTAGTTCGGTGAGACAGGAACAAGGGAGACAATATAGCGGATGGGAACCTTTGGCATCATATAGAATGAAGGACTACCAAACCAGCTGTTAAAGATTGGCAGGCTCGTGTGGCTATCTAGGAGGAGATGACGTCGGCTGTTCGTGGCGGTAACAGGGTATAGATGACGTCGGTAGTTCGTGGCGGTAACAGGGAAGAGATGACGTCAGTGGCTTGGGGCGTTAGCCTCGAGGAGATGACGTCGGTGGCTCGTGGCGGTAATAGGGAAAATATAACGTCGGTGGTTCGTGACGGTAACAGGGAAGAGATAACGTCGGTGGCTCGGGGCGTTAGCCTCGAGGAGATGACGTCGGTGGTTCGTGTCACAATCCGGGAGCAGATGACGTCGGTAGTTCGTGTCGCTATCTAGGAGGGGATGCCGTCGGTGGTTCGCGTCGCTATCTAGGAGTAGATGCCGTCGGTGGTTTGCCGCGCTATCTAGGAGGAGATGCCGTCGGTGGTTCACATCGCTATCTAGGAGGAGATGCCGTCGGCGTTTGCGTCGCTATCTGCGGGGAGATGACGTCGGTGTTCGCGGCGTTTTCCGGGAGGAGATGGCGTGCTGTCATATCGAAGATGGTGGTAGAGACCTACTTGTTAAAGAGGACAGTCGCATGGCTGGCGTGCGGTTTATAGGCAGGAGTGTTGGCGAGTTGAATACAGCCCCCCCCCCCCCCCTGAATACATACATTCGTGCTCCATGCCTCCACTACTCAACCTGTATCACCAAGTTTAATCGCAAGATCTTTACGCCGACTAAGGCTAACCAGAACGCGAGCCTCGGGGTGAGAAATGATCGAGCATACCAGGCGACGAGGAAAGAAGACCTTGATGTCGGAAATAGTAGCTTTAATGTAGAGTTCTAAGACACCTGATCGAAAAGGAAGTGGGGTCCAAGTCAGATGTGATGTGGGATAAGCTGGAGATTATGCAAAAGACCGTTGATAGGTTACCCCATCAAATATTGTTTAAGAAGTTACAATCACATGACAAAATTACAATATGACCAAATGGTTGACGGAAAGAGTGTGCAGAGTCGGTATAAATACGGACTACGATCTGAGTGGTGTGGATTAAAAAGTGTAATGGCACTGGGCTCGGTTTTGGGATCAACTTTGTTCGGGACATATACATATATATTTTTATATACGATTATGAAAATAATTTTACTTCAATGATTGCACAATTCATTATTAACACAAAAATATGCAGTAGTGCATCACGTAAAGAAGAAGTGGATATATTGAGGTCAGATGTAGATAACATGATATAAAGGTCTGCATTCTGGCAAATGAAATTTAATGCAGATAAATTGACAGGCATCCACATGGGTAGATTCAGAATAGAAACAAATTACACAATGGTCGAGAACAATATTAGAAAGATATAAAGGAAAGGGATCTAGGGGTTAAAATGGGTCATACAGATAAGGTTAGTGAGCAAGTATGATACAACGAAAAATTAAACTTAGTAGCAGGGAAGTATAAAGCATTAGTTAGACCTAGATTGGAGTAATGTGTACAGATGTGCAGTCCGTATCGTGGAGGAGATATAAACTTGCAGGAAAGGGAGATCGCTGATATTGGGATTCCATAATTACAGTTATGACGAGAGACTGAAAAACCAGCCAACATTGTCTAATCAAATGAATAAATACATTATAATATAACACTGTTCTTGAACAGTACAATAACCTACAAGAACAAGCTATCATAGCTAAATGTTAACTTAAGACAAGTCCAGAACAGATATCAGTGAGTATGTTTTATTCACATATTGAGGAATGCTTGGAATGCATTGACACGTGAAGCAATGGAGGTAGTGACCAATTAATGAATGTAATTGGATACGCGCAGCTTTTAGAGAAATGACATGTACATGAAACTGGATGTATACATAATCTGCATTTTTTCTAAACCAGTACAACAAAGTTAAGTTTAGTTGCACTTTTTTGATGTCAATATTTCTTCAGTTATTCCATTACTCGTTGACATGTACACAAACATCTGCTACAGACCAATCTTGAATTGTAATGTGGCAGGGTTACCGTTATAGCTATCATATATCATGGTATGATTTATTTATATGTTGCTGGGTTACCTTTATAGCTATCATAGATCGTGGTATGAATTATTTATATGTGGCAGGGTTAAACCTAACATATTATATTACCACTTATTACTATCTTTCTTCCTCACCACTATCACTTCTTAACCCACACTTTCATTAAATCACTAACACTTCTTTTAACAACAGCAAAACAATGAATGTTTGTTTATTGAACATAATGCAAGTTATAATATTGCTTCTAAGCATGCGAACCGTTACAAGTTTCGCCATCAACACTTCTCTAACTATAATGACTTTCAAGAGATTCGACAAATTTTAGCATACGTCTTTGTCGTTCACTACCATTAGACAAGTTTCTAATCACGGGATTGGATCTAGCAAATTGTTATATTGACAGTCTACACCACTCTATTTGTTCTCAGCCATAATTTCTTGGTCCTAGCTCGTCTGGTGGCCTTAAGTCCCACTTCTCGGCGTACACAACGTGGATGTCATCTTAGCCTATTCTCTCTCCTCACCATCAGGAAGATGTCTATAGTAATCAGCTCTGCTGGTTATTCTTCTTCGTCGTAAGTTATCAGGAGCTCGACGACTGAAGCTGTACTCGTACCTATGGTAGTAGTTATGTTACTGTGGTTGTCATGCAAAGGTAACACGTGTCACGACGTGTTGTCCAGGACGAATGCTTCGCGGTCAAGCAACATGTCTCCCTCTGGCGAGAATTCCGATGAATGCCACTCGGGGACTTGGAAGACGTGTCATGTGTGACAGGTGTTATCGACGATATAAACATCACATACAGCAATATTTTTGTTCGTGTATGTCCTCTGGTTTCCAAACAGGGTTGGTCTGCTTCAGTGACTTCTAATCTAGTTTTTCACTGGCTTTTCTCAGCAGTCTATCTAGCGGCTACTCTGGTTTATATCCTACCTAGACACTGCACGGTAGTCTTCTCTTCTCTGCTCTTACTGATCTCCCGTAACTCTCATACCCAAACTTGCATTTTAAGGTGCCACTCTTTGGTCAATGGCTTTTGGTTTGTCTTGAGTTCATTTTTTCAACTTTAGTTGAACTGGTGTGCAGCTGGAGAAAATACATCTTATTTTTTAACCTAATATGTGACCTAAAAGGTCGTGGAATTGTGCAGTGGAAATCATAGGAAGATTAACCATTTTTGCTAGAATGTCTTAAACTCTTTTAGATTTAAGAACAGTAACCCGGTTAATGAACTCAATATCTTGGGCAGGGTTCTCAAATTATGTGGTGGTACAACAGACGGTATTTTCATGGCTTCGTTTGCCTTGGCTCGTTGGACCCTTGTAATTATTTTCCTTTTTTTTTTAAATAAATGGTGTTTTATCTCGTTTTCAATGTTAGTATTTGAATCAGAAAACGGACTTTGTGTCCAACATGTCGACTCGCTTTTCGCATTTTTTGTTAAACAGTGGGAATGTATGTGATACTCAAAGCGTTTTAGAAATCAGGATAATATATAGTGATAAACAGTTTTTGCAAAGTGCACCAACGTATAAAATGTAGGCTCGGAAGCTAACATGAACATAATTCAGCCAAGTTCTGAACCTATGCACCGACCATGACTTCATTTCAGTAACACATTTAATGAAAACAGTGGAAGTCAAATACTCATGTGGTATTGATGGAACAGATAGGGGTAGCGAGTTCCAGGCTAGGCGCACCAATCGTTAAAAGAAAGTAAAACGTCTGTTATAGCCTCTCCTTTCCAGATCGCTGCTGGATCCACTGTTCGGTTTGTAGGGATTTTCATGCCAATGATCTATCCTGTCCTACATTATTATGTCCACAGCAGCACCTTATGAGGAGCCCCCTGTTTCTTACATAGCCTAATTTTTACGCGGGGAATACTCTGCGCTTTACAAGATGGCGTTACTCAATCTTCTTCTTCGTTCATGCTCAATCTCCACCACAAAACCATGCAAGGCTAAGTAGCAGAATGTAGTCCAGAAAACGGAAAGCGTTGTGATGTAGTTGACAGCTTGGCTGCGATATTTGCGCCTTTCGGTCCAAAACATCCCACTTCAGCAACCATTTTTTTAGTACCGGGTTAGGATTCCGTCTTCGATCCCTTCTTCTTAGCCATTCTGCTCTGCTGTATCCTGTTATCCAGGATCACCGCGTGGAGGTGTAGAAGGATCTTGACAGCTATGGTTCGCTGGCCCTGACGCTAGCAGTCAGCTATGGATCGCTTACCACTGCAGCTCATGCGCTGCTCATCATCTTGATTCCGTTACTCAATCTACCACGTGTGATTAACACTCATTCTGTCAAAACAAAATGGCGTTCCTCAATCTGAAATAAGTGTAATAATATGGCTCTCCTCATTCTGGCATGTACTATTAACAATTCTTTTCTCAACCAATATGGCCTTCCTCCATCTGGCATGTATGATTGACACTTCCTTTCTCAAACAATATAGCCTTCCTCCATCTGGCATGTATGATTGACACTTTCTTTCTCAACCAATATAGCCTTCCTCCATCTGACATGTACGATTAACTCCCTTTGTCAAAAACGATGATCTAACAATTGCGATTAACACTTCATATTTTGAACAAGATGGCGTTCCTCAAACTGACATGTGCGATTAACACATCATGTGTCAAACAAAATGTCGTTTCTCAATCCGAAAAATGTAAATGATACTCCCTTTCTCAAACAATATGGCCTTCATCTTTCTGTCATGTGTAATTAACAGTCCCTTTGTCAGATAATATATCTTTCCTCAATCTGACATGTGCGATTAAAACGTCTTTTGTAGAACAAGTTGGGGTTATTCAATCTAAAATATGTGAGTTACACACTCTTTGTCGATGCCGTTCCTAAATTACATATGCCTGATTTACACTTCCTTTGTTGAACAAGATTATGACATGTTCGGCTGTTCAATATTATCTACGTCGGGCTAATACTTCCTCTTGACTAATTATCTAATTTGTCGGGATATGTCGGTCCTTTCTCGTTCGCCTGTGCAGCCGAAAGAGGTCAACCTCCTCACTGTAAACTTCGTAAATGACATATATGCTGACGGTCTTCTCATTGTAACATTTAGCTCTCCATGGTCAAGTTCTAGCTTACCATCTCGGCCTACAAAAACGGTGTGCGAAGAAAAAAACTCCCGACAGTCATTTTTTACTGCTGAATACATCTTCAATATATACACAATATTTTTTTCCGGTTAAAGTATCGTATGTTAAATTACAAATGGCTTTTGAACAGTTTTAATTTTGTATACGCCGTTTGGAGCAAGCCGTTTTTTTGCGAAAGGGGAAGTTGGTTGTTGGGAAAGATCTTTAACGAGTGATCTGTGCATTTTGTTTGTTTAAATGAAAGAACTACGTTTGAATTGGAAACTAAAAGTTGTGTAGATATTATAAACACAGTATCGATACGTTGTTGTGGTTTACATAGTTTTCTATCGGAGCGACTAGGCCTAGTGGTAGAGTCAACATTTTTTTCCGAAACTCAGAAACTAAATAACACACAATAAAAACAATAACACCCATACGTTATTTTTCAATTTTGTTTGTACACACAAGAAATCATATTTATTGACAAAGAAAAACAGAAAAGTTAGAAATGTTGAAAGTCGACGATCAGAACGAGAAATAATTCAATTCGGTACAAAAACTTGTTCTTGACGTCATCGAGTGCTAAAGGACCTCGTGTGGTTTCTGTTACTAAACCAAACTTTGGGCGCGTGATTTCAAGTGATGTCAGCTTCCGTGACCTTTGTAAAAATTACAGGTCAGTCATTGTCATAGTTTGCTTAACTCGTGAGACGATTCTACGATGAACTGAATCTATTCGGTATTTGCAGATAATGTTATTTTTAATCCTGCCCGCGTTTTACTTCTGATTAATCTTTTTATTCTGGAATTTGACGGAACTTTCTGGCCAAGGACTGAATACAAAGAAAACAATTCACCCACACAGTGTCACTGCCACAACACAAGGCACACGTCCAAAAAAATATATAACAACAGTGGATAGAGAGAACAAACAGCAAATACCTACATGACCAAATCCATAGACTGAATAGGAAAAAAGTACACCACATTTTTCTGCCTCAGAACAGCCATTGCAGACTAAATGTACACATGCATACAATGAAATGAGTACAGACTGCACAGTGCACATGTCAGAAATGACCTCAGACTTAATAACATATCATGCAATCCTGTCCACTGCACCAAGGCTTCCATGACAAGACCTGGCCCAAGGAAAACAATATGCAAGACAAACTGAGGGGAACCATTGAGGACCAGCGAATGATGTGTCACTTCATGGTGGCATCCCATCTAATGGCATAAAACGAGAATACGAAACCGAACGCAAAGAAGAAGAAGCCTTATTTTCCATGACGCGTGAGACGGGTCTTAGACGTACTGAATACATTCGGTATCTGCGGATAATGCTATTTTTAGCTTGCCCGGGTTTTATTTCTGATTGATATTTTTATTATCGAACTTTGTGGGACTTTCTTTACGATGGTTCAGGTGATACAACTGGGGCTAGTCTCTCGGTGGCTCGATTGACTAGCATCCAGTGTTCGTACAGCGATCTCAGTCCCGTCTGGCAGAGTAAGAGTGCGAGCTTGCCTACCAAGCTCGCCCGCTTCTCCCCGGCACTCTAGGAGGACCAATTTGCTGGAGTCATACCTCTGGTAAAGGTGCGTTACTGTAGTCTGTATCGATAAGCTGAGTTAGTCCGTGTGGTTCGGCGAAGGCTAGCTCGTATAGCCAATCTCGACAGTTCGTCTCGCTTGAGGTCCTTCTCTCGCAATGAGCTTGTGACCGACAAATGGAAAGCAGGAATCGTGCCTAAAGGTCCTGTCCTCGCCTAACCAACCGGTCGGAAAAGGACAAGCCGGCAGGCAAAAATCGTCTCCAGTGCGAGCGAAAATCATCGCAGGGGCCGTTGGGATCCGTTCTGCACAGAGCGCTACCATCCCTCCCCGAGCGAGCTCGGTCGGTCGGTTGGTGTGTACGGTGGCCCCTGCCTGCCAGGCGGTCCTAGGTCGACGGAGTGGGAGACGGAACAACCGTCCGTCCGTCAGTCGGTCCCTTCGGCCGTCCGAGTGAGGCTTTTTACACATACATCCTTTGCCGACCGGTGTGTGTGGTTCGTCCGTCTCCGACATAATGCTGGTTGATCCTGCCAGTAGTCATATGCTTGTCTCAAAGATTAAGCTATGCATGTCTAAGTTCACACTGCCTCATGGTGAAATAGCGAATGGCTCATTAAATCAGTCGAGGTTCCTTAGATGACACGATCTTACTTGGATAACTGTGACAATGTTAGAGCTAATACATGCTGACCAAGATCCGATTCTCTCAGGAAAAGCGCTTTTATTGGTTCAAAACCAGTCGTCGTTTCCCCTCACGGGGTTGAGGCGTCCCCACTGGTGACACTGGATAACTTTGTGCTGATCGCATGGCCTCATGTGCCGGCGAAGCATCTTTCAAATGTATGCCCTATCAAATGCCGACGGTACGTGACATGCCTACCATGTTTTTAACGGGTAACGAAGAATCAGGGTTCGATTCCTGAGAGGGAGCATGAGAAACAGCTAGCACATCCAAGGAAGGCAGCATACGCGCAACTTACCCACTCCCGGCACAGGGAGGTAGTGACGACAATTAACAATACGGGACTCTTTCGAGGCCCCGTCATTGGAATAAGTACACCTTAAAACCCTTTAACGATAAGCTGTTGGAATAAAAGTATGGTGCCAGATGCAGCGGTAATTCCAGCTCCAATAGCGTATATTAAAGTTGTTGCAGTTAAAAACCTCGTAGTTGGATCTCAGGAGCAGGCGGGCGGTCCGGTTCGCGCACAATCACTGCCCATTGTCTCCTGCTCTACCGTCTGCCGACTCTATCCCACGGGTGCTCTTCGCTGAGCGTCCCGGGTGGCCGGCGCGTTTACTTTGAAAAAATGGAAGTTTTCAAAGCAGGCCTCGGCTGCATAAATAATGGTGCATAGAATAATGCAATATGAACTCGATTCAATTTTTTGGGTTTTCAGAACTGGAGGTAATGATTAACAGGGGAACACGGGGGCATTCGTATTGCGGCGTTAGAAGTAAAATTTTTGGATCGCCGCAACACGAGCTACTGCGGAAGTATTTGCCAAGAATGTTTTCATTAATAAAGAACGAAAGTCAAAGGTTTGAACCCGATCAGATACCGTCGTAGTTCTGACCAAAAACGATGCCAACTAGCGATATGTAAGAGTTGCTTCGATGACTTTGCGAGCAGGTACCGGTAAACCAACGTGTTTGGGTTCCGGGGGAAGTATGGTTGCAAAGCTGAAACATAAAGGAATTGACGGAAGTGCACCACCAGGAGTGGAGCCTGTGGCTTAATTTGACTCATCAAGACAAAACTGTAATGATTGACCGGCTGAGAGTACTTTCGTTTGGAGTAATAGGAAACGTATGCTGGAATTATACCCTCAGAAATCTGGGGCTAGTCTCTCGTCGGCTCGATTGGCTCGAATCCAATTTTCGTTAAAGGAATTGACAGAATGGCACTACAAGGAGTGGAGCCTGCGGCTTAATTTGACTCAGCACGCGAACACAGTAATGACTGACAGGCTGAGAGCATTGTCGTTTTGTCTAATAGGGGACGTGTGTTTGAATTAGACCCTCGAAAGAGAGGTCAGTTGACCCTACAAATAACAGGGCGTTACTACGGTAATCCTGCTCAATCCGAGAGGAATCGCAGGTTTCAGATCCTTGGTCATTGACTGCTAAATAGCTCTCTCTTGATTCGTTGGGTATACTAGTGAACGGGAGCAGGTATTAGACCCTAGGAAGACAGGTCAGTCTTACACTACTAATGCCATGGCGTTGCTACGGTAATCCTGCTCAATCCGAGAGGAATCGCAGATCTCAGACACTTGGCCCACATGCCTGGCTGATAAGCTCATTGTGCGAGGCTACCATCTGAGGGATTACAACGCCTCTAAGCCGGAATCCCGCAATGAATCTCAGCACCACTGCGACGGCAGGCAACGATATGGTGGGAACAATGGCCCGGTCGAGTCGCAGAAATAGGTCTATGCCGTCCCGCCCATAAAAGCGGACTGGGAGCGGCTCGATATTCGCCCCATACAGCGTTGTGGTGTGAAACCCCTAATAGAAGACTTAGTTCTCGGTCCGGGTGCCGTACGCAGTAGATCAGCCACTGCACTGCGAACTGTTGGGACTCAGCCCTTGATCGTGAGATATGTCCTCACACCAGGCGAACATATCCTTGCCATGACCAGGCTTTTACCCTGGTTAAATGCACTCCTGCCTCGCTCTTTACCTCTGTCTGATATCAGTCATCCCAATTGACGCAACATAGATGCAGGCCAGCAGATTTTTCCTCTCTGCCCTATTGTGACAACCTCCCAGGTGGCGGGGAATGCTAGGCGTACCATCACTGCAGAGAAGCCGAGCAAATAAAGGGAGGAAGGAGATACCCAACTCACATGCGTATGTTGCGTTTCTGGCAGGACGTGACGATCCTGGGACTCAGACACACTGAACTACATCTCTTCCGGGATAGTGCAATCTAGTACATAGTCCATCATATAATATCATATCATCCCCACACCATATAGACTCGAGTGGTGAAGACTGAATAGTCCTGCAAGACAACTTCCCTAAGAGAGACAATTCTGATCACAAAAAACTGCTGCCTTGAAGATGGGCTGGGGACAGCCAAAGGCTAAGGAGGTCATCCCTTCATAAACGCCTGTTGAAATCGGATGCACTGGGCCACAGGCTTAACGAAAAATTGCAACGTGTATCGCTGTATGATGACGTCACAACCTAACAGAAACAAGGTGTGGTGCTCATCATGTGGAGTCCGGCCAGGCAGCGAGAGTGCCGGGACCCACGCCTCGAAGTGGCCAACCCAATGCTACCGGGGATCAACCACCCATGTGCTGTGGTGTCAAGGCACAAGGTGATGGGGTAAAAACTATTGACCAAAAACTAAAGACCCTCAAAATACTACAGTGGAATGCGGAGGGAGTCATTAACAAAAATCTTTCCCTAACATATCACCTGCATGCATGTAATATTGACCCTACATGTATCCAAGAAACGCACCTCAACAACAACCACAAATTCTAAATCAGAGGATACCAGACCTTCCATTTTGATAGAGAAGGTCACACAGCAGGGGTTCTGATACTAACACGTAACTGCATACCGAGTAGCGCGGTATCTGGACAAGCAGAAATTGTAGGAGTCGACATAATGACACAAGAAACGAAGATCCCCATCTTCAACCTGTATGATTCACTCAACAAAGACATGTCGCTCTCGAGTATGGAAATCAAGAACTCCAGCTGCCACTCGGAGAGATTGGGATATTCGGACACAGACAACAGACGTGATAAAGTGGAAGACAGGAAGAGTGAGACCAGTTCTCGAGTATGGCATTGCGGCATCGACAACAGCAGCAACGGCGAACTTTGATAAAATTAGCAAACTTCAAAACAAAGCTATGAGAGTTATAACATGAGGCATGAAGTCAATGTCAATTGTGGAACTTTAAAAGATTACAAATCTGCAATCCATTACCGACAGAAGATACTGCAGAGCCCCGCAGCAATCAGAGAAACTCAGAAGACTGACAGGCCATCCAATGCATTAGAGACTAGATAGATTTGGAAATGGGAATCTAAAGCGGAGAAACTTTGCAGAAATAGCTAAAGCAAAGATTAGCGAAGATCATATGAACACATTATCAACTCCAAAGCTCATTCCTACTGTACGCAAACTACCTGGAAGCAGCATATGAAAATATACCAGGTATTAGAAACAATAACAGCCTGACTGAAAAAGAAGGAAGAGATAACCCTGAGGTACATAACGAAAAACTACCCAAGCACGGACTGGACTCATGCATACACCGACGGTGCTGTAACAAACACTACACAGAACAGAGGGGCAGGTGTATTCCTGAGGCTACCAAATGGTAGAAAAATAATACTGTCAGTGGCTACTGCAAACTATTTAAGCAATTTCAGAGCGGAGGTATATGCACTGAGGGCTGCAGTAGAAGCAATGCTGAGAGGTAAGACATGAAAGAGAGATAGTCATGTTTACAGATGCCCTGGCCGTAGTCACATCACTAAAAAGCCAGAGAAATACTGAACTTAATGATTTAAGAGCAGTACTCTGTCAACTATGCCAGCAGTCTATCTAAAAACAAGAGTTGTATAGTGCTTTCAATTCAACTGTAACATTCAAGGCAACGAGGAGGCAGACAGGCTAGCAAAAGAAGGTGCACGACAACCACAACCATATACTAGTATGACCTACGGAGAGTCCAAACGGCTTCTTAGAGCCAGATACATGGCCGAATGGGTAACAGAACATACTGGCTACACAAAAAAGTATGCCTATTACCAGTTGAACGGAAGAGAGCAGGCCGTGGTCTTCAGACTCCGCACAGGCCACAATAGACTGAGGTACCACCTATTCAATAAACTGAAGATATGTGGCACTGACGAATGCATTTATGGTTCCGGGAAAATGAACGATGAACATCTGCTTCAAAACTGCCCGACATACGAGGATCAGAGAAAGCAGATGTGGCAATCACCAGTGGCAACACTAGACAGGTTGACGTTTAACAGCGTACGAAGAAGAAGAAGAAGAAGAAGAAGGAGGAGGAGAAGAAGTAGAAGAAGAATAAGAAGAAGAAGAAGAAGAAGAAGAAGAAGAAGGTAATACTTTTCTAGGATGTCTCTCACCTCCCATTCTTTGACTGACATTAACAATGACCGTCTCACCACTACCAAGTGTTTGAATAATGCGCAAGAATGGCTAGGTCTGACACACCATTCATATCCCCACCTGTGTAGCGAAGCAAATCATTCCAATCCCCATCTGAGAAGTCAAAGAAACAATACACTTTCCCGTCAGAGTATTCAGCACACCATTCACATGCCCATCTGAGAAGTCAAAGAAACAATACACTTTCCCGTCAGAGTATTCAGCACACCATTCACATGCCCATCTGAAATGCCAAGAAAACGATACACATCTATGTCTGTGTATCTAGCAAACCATTCCAACCCCCATCTGAAACAATGCCAATAAAACGATAACTTTCCCGTCAGAGTATCCAGCAAACCTTTCACATTCCAATAATGTAGCCCTCAATAACAACAAAATAACTCAGCACGAATATAGCATTTCTCTTTCATCTAAACTAATGAATTAATACAGTCACAAGTATTATCGGTATACAAACAAACCTTACCGTGCAGGCAGATCTACAAGGGGAATAAAGTAAGGGCTGCATATATACCATCATACAGACTAGCACAACAGAGCGGGGGGTGGTGGGGTGGGCTGAGAGGAGGAGAGGTGGGAGTACACTTTACGTAAGTGCAACAGCGAACAGCAAACCATCTCAAAATACTTAATGATAACGTCAAATATAATCTATGAACCAATTTGGGTAAACGTGTCGAACTCCCGCTCCAAGTACTGATCCCGAGGACACGCACAGAGATATAAATGGCAACACCAACAGAACATCATTACATAGAGAACATAAGGTAACATTACAACAAACAGCACCGTTAATCTCAATACATATTTAAACAAGATGGGCACTGCGCACTGAACTACACTGCCTTCAAACTAACCAACCCATGCACACTATTGTGTCACGTGCTGCCGCTTAAAACAGAAACACTCAAAACAGAACGCATAGACTAACATTCATGAACACTTTATGTGCAACTTGTAAGCATGTTCAAACCCTAGGCGCACTTCTCAACTTGACATTTACTGAGAGTGTATGTACATACAATATAAATATATATATATATATATATATATATATATATATATATATATATATATATATATATATATATATATATAAATACATATATATATATATAAACCAGGGTAATCATGCTTTCCTTTTTCGGGAGTGTCATGAGAGGAGGTATCTTGGAGTAAGTTGTGGCAGCCAGGGAGAGGAAAGAAAGACATAGGAAGACAAAGAGATACGATGCTGGAAAGTTAGAAGGAATAGCACGGGCGACAATCAACGAGATAATTGGTAAACGAAACACGTGATAGAATAAGTTGGAGGTCCATAACCGTTAATCGGCAGGACACCTGATGATGATGACATATATATATATATATATATATATATATATATATATTATTTCCATAAAGTGTTGACGAAGAACAACAACAACAACATGTCTAACCTCCACTGATGTAGATGCTACAAACAGTCGGTGCTATACTTCCAACAATCCGAAGTTTATTTAATCTAAAGCGATCACACGTGACGTCCACGTAACTATCCAGTTCCAATGTATACTTTCTCTCGTTGATACATGACACAACGTCATTTAAGTGAGTTGTAAAGAAGAGCTTCTTACCTGTAATAATGAACAGAAACATGTCAGAGGTCATTTATAACTGGCGTCCATTAGTTGTTGTCTGTACATTGGAAATACATCTGACAACAATGACATGTCAACAAATGTTGCTGATTAACTAAGTATGTCAAACTGTCAAGACGCTAATAGCTAAAGCCAAGTTTAAGTTGGTGCAGACAATTTGTGGTTGGTAGGTCGGGTCGTCATAAACAGTGTTAGTGATTGTTGTGAAGGGATCGGGGAGGGGGATGGGGTGGGGGAAGGAGAACCGGTGAGGCGCTTGTTTCTTTCTGTAGCGAATACTGGGCAAGCTTGGTGGGAAGATTGGTGAGGTGAGGCGAGGAGACCGGTCTTTCACTTGTTTCTATCTTTATCGAATTAGATAGATTTATTTTGAAGTATTGTGTTCAACTGTGGAGTCTATATTGTACATATGATATACACATGTAGGACATGATACAAAGAAAAATAACAAAGCTGATATTGTGATAACAGATTTGCAGTTAGAAGGAAATGATCATACCAAATAAAATACCTGCAGTGTCAAAGCAGAAATTAGGTCGATAACATTTTTATTCTGAAAGGTTAGTCGTCTAGCAGAACAAGCGGATACAGATTGACATGTAAAAAAAAGAAGGGTTCACAGTAGATATTTGGAAACAAAATGTAGCTTTAATTAGAGTCAAATACGTATAATCCCTAACATGACAGATCATGACATTTGTTATTCATTCACTAACATGACATGTCATAATCTGCAACAACATATCACATGCAATCACATAAAATATAGGTAATATACATACACATAATAATACCAGCTAGCTGACCAGTGCAGAACATCAGCCCGATATAAAAATAACTGTGATCATGTGAGGTCTCCTTTTCTCCCCTCACCCACCTACCCCCCCCTCCCAACCTTCCCTCGCCCGACCTTCTCTCATTCCACCGTTATGGTTGCTTAGACATTAAGTGTTTAGGCATGACCCTACTTCTTCTGCCTTGAGCATTCCAGGGCAACAAATGTGTGTAACGCTAACACGGGGTTTCCCTAATGTTGTCCTTGTCATTGTTAAAGTCTGCTTTCCAGGTCTAGCCCAACTGTCATATGCTCTGTTCTTTCCCACAGGTCTATATTAGATAATATATTATACAATGTTATTCCTTCAGTTTGATGCAAACGTCCAGTGATGAAATCTTTGTCTTATTTTAGTTGAACTGGTTTAAATACGCCATTTTCACTGTCCATTTTTATGTAGTTAGAAAACCATTTTAGCAAATGTTAACTCTTATACATGAAAACGTGTCAAACAACTACAGGTCCAGAAGTGTTGCTGGTTGATTGATACTTAACACACTTCACAAGGTCAACTATGCACCTCAACTCCTTCCTACAGAAATGTAACAGCTACCAACTTTCACCCCTATGATCAATTTCCAATACTGATGCTCAAGACACAACAACACCTTTCTCAGAGACTTTTGACCGCAGAAAAGATATGTCATTGAATTCAGTTTCCAATTATCAAAGTATTTACCGACATTAGCTGCACCTGTCCACGTGCATAATCAGAGATTTGACGTTATCATTTCAGTTTTCTCGACACTATCTAAGAGAACTCGATTGGAACCATAGAGAGAGAGAGAGACAGATTGAGATAAAGATACACAAATACAAAAAGATAGAGAAAGATAGAGAGAAAGGGAAAGAAATATATATATATATATATATATATATATATAGATATAGAGAAAGAGAGACACATGGAGAGATATAGAGAGATAGACCGAGACAGAGATATAGAGATACATATAGACTCGATGTAGAGAGAGATAGATACAGAGACACACATATATATAAATATATATATATATATATATATATATATATATATATATATATATATATATATATATATATATATGTATATATATATATGTAAACTTATTTTGATAGACATATATAGAGAGGAGCTAGAGATAGATAAGATATATATATATATATATATATATATATATATATAACGAGAGAGAGAGAGAGTCAAATAGAGAGAGACAGAGAGCGATATATAGAGATTGAGATATGTAGATATATAGAGAGAGACAAAGAGAGAAATCCAGAGAGATATATAGAGAGATATAGAGAGAGACATATATATATATATATATATATATATATATATATATATATATATATATATATATAGTGGGCTTTTGATTTATATATATATATATATAATGGTTAGGTCTGACACACCATATATATATATATATATATATATATAGAGAGAGAGAGAGAGAGAGATACATATATAGAGATATGAATAGAGATAATAATAGAGATAAAGAGAAAACGAGATAGAGGGAGAAAGTGAGAGATAAAGTAAGAGAAAGAGAGAGAGAACGAGAAGGAAAAAGAGAAATAGAGACAGAAAGAGAGAACGATTGAGAGAGAGAGAAAGAGAGAGGTCAAGAGAGAAAGAATGAGAGAGATAAGAGAGAAAAAGAGAGATGGAGAGATATAACAAGAAAGATATATATAAATATATATAGCTCATGTAGCATGTCCTTTGTAGAACGTCGCTCCCATCACAGTCTGTCTGAAAGAAACTCGTTCCCTTGCCAAAACTCCAGCTTCCGCCACTGTCATACTCAGGCACTCCTGGATATCTTGGTGCCTTCTTCGTCTACCCCTTCCTCTTTTGCCTGGCACCATACCTTCCATCACCGTCCTGTCAAGACCGCTGTGTCTATTGATGTGACCAAAGTATTTGCATTTTCTAGCCAAAATGGAATTGATAAACCAGTTCTCCTCTATGCTCAACTCTTGCCGAATGTCTACATTTGTTCTTTTCTCTGTCCAGGGTATTCTGATGATCTTTATGTAACATTTTGACTCGAAGGATTCGATTCTTTGTCTAGAAGTTTTGGTAATCGTCCATGCTTCACAGCCATAAGCTGCCACAGGAAAAACACAAGCTCTCAAGACTTTTACTTTTATCGTTTTGTTGGTGCCCTGCCATAAGTTCTTTAGGATGTTCAGTCTCTGCATTGCCATAGCTAGTCTTCTTCTGATTTCTTTCGAGCAGTCACCATTTTTGTCGATTCTGGAGCCCAGATATTACAAATGTGTAACCTGATCTATTTCCTCACCACCCACTGTAAATTTATGCTGACATTGTGTTTTATCGGTGGTCATTATCTTTGTTCTGTTTATGTTTATGAACATATTTTGATCTTTACTCTGTCCATAAACGGCTGAAAGTAGCTGCTCTAGCCCTTCCGCACTTCTTGATAGTATCACTGTGTGATCTGCATATCGTAACTCTGGAATCTCGTACCCTCCAATCGTAAATGGGTCGAAACTTTCAATGTTCTCATCTTCTCGCACATTTCTCATTATACATTCCGCATATATGTTGTACAGATAAGGTGAGAGGATACATCCCTGTCGGTCTCCCTTTTGTACTGCAAACCAATCTGATGTTTGCCCAGATACTCGGACAGCGGCTTGTTGATCTTGGCATCCTGTTTCAATGAGATGGACTATATGCAAAGGAAATCCTATTTCCTTCATGATTCTCCACATAATTTGAAGTTTTACCGTGTCGAAGGCCTTAGTGTAATCAATGAAACATGTGTACATGTCTACATTAAACTCTCTACATTTTTCATAGATGTTCCTTAAATTGAATATGTGGTCCCGGTTCCCTCTGTTTTTTCTTAAACCTGCCTCGACTACGTGAATTTCAGATTCAAACCTTTTCTCTATCCTTATTAATATGATTCGCAAGAGTATCTTGCTAGCATGGTTGATCAGTGCGATAGTTCGGTAGTTCTTGCACAGCTTCAGGTTGCCTTTTTTGGGGAGGGGAATATAAATTAATTTCTTCCATGCTTCTGACCACTCTGCACTGTGCCATATCTGTTTACACAGCTTGTGGTAGACTCGGGCACATGCCTCTCCTCCTGCTTGTATTAGCTCTGCTGGGATATCATCGCATCCTGGGGACTTTCCCTTTTTTCAGGCTTTTAATTTCAGAGCGTACTTCTTCCAATGTTGGTTCAGGTTCTTTCTCATCCTTTGGTAGGATTGTAACTGAGCGCTTTGTGCTGTCTCCATACATGGTTCTGCAGTACTCTCTCCATCTATTCAGTATGTCTTTGGTTTCTGTTAGTGTGGTATCCTCTTCGTCATTTATGACATGTGGAACCGGACGGAATTCCCTTGTCAGTGTTCTTATTGCTTTAAATGCATCTCTTTCTTTGTCTTATTGTTGTAGGTTTTCTATATCCGTACACGTTTCTACTATGTATCTTCTTTTATCTTTTCTTATTTCTCTTCTAACTTTTCTTGCGCAGTTTTTATATGCTGTGTTGGTCCCTTTACTTCCCATTTGTTTTAATTGTTGCCTTTCTGCAATGAGTTTCTGTGTTTCGTCTGTTATATAGCTCTGTGTTATGTGCAATATCTTTGGAGTCATTTCTTTTGCTGTCGAGATCACAATCTCCATTGCGTACGATGTCAACTCCTCAGATATCATCTCTTGCTGTATAGCAAGCAACGCCTCAAATTTGTTTTCTACTTTCATGTTGAATTCAGTAGGTATCGCTGATACATAGAAGCGTATTGGCTGGCAACCTTTGTAGATCCTGCGTTTTCTTGTTTGGAAAACTGCAAACAGTAATTCGGGGTCCGTATCGCAGTCTGCTCATGGCATTGTTTTTGTCGCCAGCACATTTGATCTCCATCTTTGTTGCACTAGGATGTAGTCTATTTGGTTTCTGCTGTTGCCATCCGGGGAGGTCCACGTGTACAGTCTTCGTGGATGTTGTTTGAAGAAGGTGTTGACAATGGAGAGGTTGTTTTCCGTGCAGAATTCAACCAGTCTTTCTCCTCGATCATTTCTGTGTCCCAAACCAAAAGGTCCTCGAACATTTCTCTCTTTTTCGGCTCTTTCCTCTCCGACTTTCGCATTGAAATCTCCAATCATGACCAATATGTCTCTTTTTTCAACTTTTTCCATCGCTTCTTGCAGGGTGTTATTAAAATCATCCATTTCACAATCGTCTGCTGCTGATGTTGGTGCATACACTTGAATTATTGTTACATTTCTAGTCTTTTTCTTTAGTCTGATTACAATTATGCGTTCGTTTACTGGATTGTAACCGAGTAGTGAAGGTGCTGTCTTCTTTGACAGAATAAAGCCGACCCCGCTTTTTCCACCCTAGTCCGTCCCAGAGTACATAAATGTTTCTCCTGAGGAGCTGGTACAGTGCCCTTGACCGGCCCATCTGTGCTCAGAGACTCCAATAATCTCTATCTTGGTTCCATTCATTTCTCTTCCGATCATGAAAACTTGCCCTGGTATATGCTCCTGACGTTCAAGTGCATATTCTTAGTTTTGTTTTTAGTCCCATTTCAGAGTTGTCCACTGTAATGTAGTCAGGCTTTAGGCCGTCATCTCTATTACTTGTACTGACTCTGAAATTGGCCTCTTCCCCAGTTAGCGTCAATGATCTGCCTGGTCTGAGGGCCTCACACTCAGATCTTTGAGTTTCGTTTCTCTCGACTGTCATAAATGCCAAGAGACTTATGATATATATATATATATATATATATAGAGAGAGAGAGAGATAGAGAGAGAGAGAGAGAGAGAGAGAGGGAGAGAGCGGCATATAGAAAAAGAGAAAGAGTTACACAGTGACAAAGAGAGAGGACAGGATATGTAGAGAAAGAGAGAGAGAAGAGTGAGCGAGAACGAGAGAAATATACACAAATAGAGAGATATAGCGATATAGAGAAAAATAGAGAGAGTGGAAGAGATACAGAGAAAGAGAAAGACATAACTATAAGGAAATAAAGGCAGAGTGAGAAAGACGGATATAGGGAGATGGAGAGAGAAAGACAAATAGAAAGAGAGAGAAAGAGAGATATATCGAAAAAAATTGAGCGAGTAACAAAGAGATATATAAGGAGATACAGCAAAAGAAAGAGATAGAGATAGAAAGAGAGAGACAAAGAGAGAGAGAAATATATAGATAGAGAAAGAACGAGAGAGAGAAAGAGAAATAGATAGAAATAGAGAGCTATATATAGAACGGTATAGAGTGACATAGAGAGACAGACATAGATATATAAAGATAAAGAGAAAGAGACATACATAGAGAAGGAGAAAGAGAGAGAAAGAGAAGGAGAGTTGGTGGTGTTGTGTTGGTAGATAATACATTGTGTGTCTATTTGTTTATTAATTCTGGTACCTGCGTGTGCCATTTTGCAATATTTTCTAACACAATATTTGAAATATAAATTAATCTTCAATAGACAATAAGAGGCAGGCCAAAAGTGGTTGTTGGGTCGGTCAAAACTGGTTGTTGGGTCGGTCAAAACTGGTTGTTGGGTCGGTCAAAACTGGTTGGCGGGCTGGGTCAGACATGAGGACTGTAGTTTGGTCACCTATGATAACAAAAATAATATGCATTTCAATGTTAACATCAATTTAATTTCTTTTTATTCTGTAAATAGAGTAGTCATGATCATATTCTGTAGTTGGATCTACACGTTAGTAGTGGAAGTTTGTGACACATAGTTTCTACTGTGTGGGCTAATCGGTTATTAATCGTTTCAGACGGTACATGAACCATACATTCGGTCACAATGTACTCAAATCTTGGATTCATATTTGAATTAGGTTTCTTTTTAGGTATCTTCAAAAGTGAATGTAAAATCTAAAATTCAATAACATAGCTGTATATGAGAAGGTATGCCAATTATTATTAATCATAACATCACTCAATAGATCAAACAACTTTGTTTGGAATACCCTGACAGTTTAGGCCATGTCTAGTTTCAAATGCATGATTACACCGTAGCACATGTTAAATATTTGGCATGGTTATCTTGTAAGTTAAATCAATAATTATGTATGGTCGACACAGTTTCGATTATTGTCATTCCAATATAATGGGTACGTTGTATACATGGTTTGTTTCCCTTAAATAGTGCATGCAATGTGACCAACATATATGTGCGGGCAGTCTAAATAGGTGGTCAGGAGGATTTACTCATCTAGAAGTCTGAGAAATAGTTCAGTTCTGAAGTCGCTCTAAATTAGTTATGTAGGACTCCTTTCTATTTTTACATTAGCATCAACATTGAACAGCTACAATACATGTCAACTGATGTGTAGCAGTCTGATACCAACATGCACATACAACTGAAAAAGATAATACGCTACAAGTTTTGCATTGCTAGTCATCATGTTTGTATGTGCGAAATCTCTTCATTGCATGTTTTTGCATTGCACGTTCCAAGTTTAGTTGTTTTTGTCTTACATTCACTGTAATATGTATACATTTGATTCATTTTCATGATCATTTTAATTGTCTGGCGAATTTTGTTCATTTACTATATCATTAATTCTATAAATTTTACCCTTGTTTGTATCTGCTTCATCTAAGGGAACTAAAACGCTTCATTTTTTCTATATCTACATTTAAAAAAAAAAATTTGCCACGAAGTCCAGAACTGCACATTCTATAAAAATACAATTGAAAAAAATCATCGACAGAAATGGAAATAATATATTCCCAATTCATGGTTGGATTACTCCAATTTCCTTGTTGAATATCAATTTTGTTTTTCTTCTGAATCGTCTCTAATTGTGTGTCTGATTAGTTCATTGTTCTGCAATCTTGATCTTTTTGATTTTGGTGACACGTTTCTTAGTTTAGCAGCGGGTCCCAACTTCGTCTCCACCGGAACCTGTTTTAGGCCACGGAAGTTCAGTGCATAGCTCTACTTCATGTACGTCATGAGAGTTCTTTATAGCAAGGGAGTGAACAGCGTATTTGGGGTTTTTTTCTTAGGTATATTTATGGCTCTGGGATACCATATTGTTGTTTCCGTACTTCATCGATCATCGTTTCGTCCCAAATGGTTACCTGCCATCTATGTTTTGCCTTTTATGCACAGATTGCTGCATCATTCACCAAAGATAATCAGGGCATGCTGTAAATGTAAAGCTTTTATGTACGTTATTTCCACATAGTAGTTCTTTCCAAGCGTCTCTAAAGAGAGACGTGTGTCCCTGCAATTTTGTCATCCAGTGACTTTTTTAATTTTTGCTAAAGAAGAACAAATGGTTCTTGTAATTGTCATAGATAGAAACAAAGATTTGTTTAAAAATATGAAATAAATACCATTCATGTATTCTGTAATTGCAAAGAATTGTCATTAATATGTTATGTTACTACCTGGTTTAAGAGATATTATTTTAGATAAATGTTTCTAAAATTAGTTAATTTGTATTTTTATTTAGTTAATTTGAGAATTGTTTTCTGATGTCTTTGTATACTTTCTACTGGGTTGTAGCCCAGCGTCATTATGTATATGTTTCTTTCGGTTCTCTCGTGGAACAAGTGACATGTATTCCAACTTTACATGTCTTGTTTACCCCGTCTATCAAACCTTATCCTCGGTCAATGTTTCGCCCTTCTTTCTGATGATCTCCCCTACACAGTTGCATGCACAACGTGAATGGTTTGAATTATAACACTGTGATCAAACCATTATATTGTCTGTTACCAGATTATGTAGACTAGACAAAAAAATTGTTCGAACTTCCCATCCCCAACCCTAAAAAAAACTTTTTTGATGTGGTCCTTCTAGTGTTTTAATGACCTTTCGTAAACACCGCATTTTACATGTGGCTATTTGTTGTTCATGAGCCCTATTAAAAACCCAAGTCTGGCATTTTTAACAAGGGTAGAAAAGAATATACTATGTATTGTGATTTTTTCCTTGTAAGAAAATCGTTGGATGCCTTATTAGTTGAGATAGCTGGTAGGTGATACCATTTGCCCTCTGCACTCTCGTCTTTACATAATTATATCTTATAGTCTGTCGTTTTCAGAATAAAAACTTCCTAAATACCTAAGTTATTTCACCTGTTTGATTGTCTCATCACGTTCATTGGAGTGGATAAACATTGGCTATCTGTAAAGATCATTTCATTGATTCTTTCTTTCTTTGTATCTGCCTCCTTGAAGATGGTATTATTAATAGTAAAAAAAGAGAAGTGGTTGGTAAACACAACTGTGCCTGACGCCCTATAAAATGGGGAACCACTCGAACATGCATCCTGTTATTCATACTGCACCCCCGCTATCGAGATAAAGGATCATGCAATTACTAAAGAAAGAACCTTCTAGCCCATAATCTACCAGCATCTCCTGTCATATACTTCTTTTTACTCTGTCGAACGCCTTTCATGATTTGTAAATATTAGACTGTTGTGAATATCGTATTCTATAGATCGTTCACATATTTGACTCGATGTAAAAATTGCGTAGATTCAGCTATTTCCTTTCCTGAATTTCAACTGTGTATTTCCTATTCGAGGTTCCAGTATCGGTCCAGCGAAGCTTTCTATTATCGTTGCATATCTTGCGCATGTGGCTTTGAAGAGAGATTCACATTACGTTTCAAACACTCGCTTGTCGATTTTATTTTCCCAGAAATGAACGTTAATCGTTCGCTGCTAATATATCGAAATGTTTCTAGACTTCGAGACCACATTACATATTCTTATCCGCCAGCTCACTGCAGTTGTTCTGCAGGGTAGTAGCATTTCTTTTGTGATACAATAAATGACTGCTGTCTTATGTTCCTTGATATCCTAGAAGATACACATATTTTTAAGCCACGATGTGTCTCATTGTCATTCTGGTGCTGTGCAGATTCATACTGTCTTAGGTTTAGCAGCTCGCTAAAGTATTCTCTCAATACGTTTCTTATGCATTGGCTGTCGGTACGTGGTTCCTTGATCTCACTGTTGATAATCGATCGATTGATTTATTCCTTTCTCACTCTCATTACTTATGTGCATAGGTAACACCATATAGTTGATGCAGTACATAATGTTGCTATTTGTAATCCATATTTTCTACAGGAATCATATTTTTTACATGAATCATGTTTTGCAATGGTCACGGTTTTCTTGTTTGCTTTTCTGTTTGTGTTGCAGAATGTCTGTAAGCTTTGTAATCTTCCTTGGTTTTTTTCCTGCCACTTTTTTCAACATGAATTTATTTGATTGAATGGACCTTTCGACTTTTTCATTCTACCATCTCATGTGTCTTGTAAGTGTGCCGATATGTTTGAGACCGCATTCATTATGTACTATATATGACAATGATAGTTTCCCAAAATTGCCACTCACATTATATAATGTCTGCATTTTTTAGAGTGGTATACGAGCTTTGCCCTCTCCATCTACTTGTCGGAATGATATCTATCTTTATGTGGCTCTATAGTATTTATGTGCCCTTGTCTTATATGGTTTGTGCAAGTTGCTTTTTTATCCAGAGCCTCGCATGTCTATGGTTATAGTCGATTAGAGCATTGTGTATCACTTTGGAATTTCATTAGTTCTCCATCTTTCTAAATTTATTGTTAGTTTGACGTCTAGTTGGGACGCCCGTTTAAGTAATTCCATCTATATTAATTGAGTATTTGACTTCTACAGTACTGACAGAAAGAGTTAATGAAAACTAGATGAAGTTTCGCAGATATGTTGAGAATTTGCCCGCAAAATGTTCTTGTTAGCTTCCGAGCCTTACATCGTCTACTTTGTTGCACTGTGCATTAACTGTTCATCACTATAGAAAACACATCCTGGTATCTAAAGCTCTGTGAATGGAACATACATGCACACTGTCTTTCCCATGTTTGTGTAAAGCATGTTACCATTCTGGACACCACGTCTGATTTTGAAATAAAAAAAAAAAAAAAGAATTAATACATAAAAAGAAAACGTTGCTTTCAAAACTCTAACAATGATAGCACACGGTTCTATACTTGACAATGCAAAATGGAATAACTGAGAACATATTGGCACGAAACAATTATCTTCTAAATCGTTTGGAAAATATTTTGCTGAAACAGAAATGTCCAAAATTCCAAGCAGAGTGGAGTAGTTCTCTGTATCAGAGTAACTGATATAATCGCCAGCCACGTGTTGATTCCATGCTGTTTAAAACAGCGTCAAGGTCCCAAGCGTCAATGACTTTAATTGTCTACACATGTGGCCCTAATACATAACATCTGCAAATGTCCCAGCATTATCCTGGGTCTCCTTAGTTTGTCCAGAACTACCAAGTGAGTTGGTAGAACGTGTTGACATTCTAGACGTCCCATTGTGCTTTTTTACGAATCCCCTTGCGACATACCTGGTGCCAATGTATCCCGGAGTGTGTATTACACTCTTAATGAGAAGAGTGAGGTAATTTTTAGGTTGTGGGCGTTGGTGGAAAGTGGAAAGAGCTAAGATGCTATTTCTTTCTGAGTGTATCCAAACCATCCTGACTTTCTGTCAACAATTGCCTGCTGTATTTGTTGTCTCCGTGTATTTGTCATGAACATATGAGTTAGCCATTATCTAGAGCCATATAATATGAAGTGTGCTATAAAGATATTCACTAACAAATGTCGGGAGTGTGGATGTGAGAATATTAGTCAAATAATGTGTCTGATAATTGTTTTTTAGAACATACCGTGCATTCGTGTTAAACAGCATGATCTAGTTGCAAGTTCAATCTAGCTATTACAGGCCATAAGAACGTTCTCAGCTTTTATCCGGGTGTCTGATGATCCCAGAAAAACGCCCATATCGTTTACAGCACATTGAACGAAGTTTGATTGTTATTTTTCAGTGTTTCCAATATTCAATTGACATTAATTGGTAGAGAAGTAACTGTTATATTTACGTTTCAAATGTAAAAGTTGGAACTTTCATTGTGTTGACATTAAAAGTTGGAAAACATGAGTAATAATATAAATCAGTTGATCAAAAAAATATGTAGCGAGTCTAGGACTTCAAAATTGTCTAAAGTAGGTTGTTTTTACATGTACACAATTATAGGGAGTTGTGTACTCTAGATGAATTTGGTGACGAGGATTCACATTTTTCTGATGCTGAATATGAGTTTGACACAGAGTATAATATTGTTCAACCTACTCAGTCTATTGAATTTGATGCTGAATCGGAGTTTGACATATAATATAATATTATTCGACCTACTCAGTCTACTGAATCTGAAGCTGGCGATCTAGTGCTGTTAAAAGACAAAAGCGTTTGACTGCACCATAAACAGAAAAACGAAGATGCAATATGTCTAAAGCAAATTCTAGAGAACATAATAGCAAATGGGTTTCAGTATCAAATTCCATCACCACTGACTGAGACCCAGAACTCATTCAGATTGAGCCAAAAATGTTGCTGACTATGTGGAGTGAAGGGAGATCTGCAACTTAGTGACACATCAACTCTATTTGACTGATATAGATAAATATTTCCTTGTAGATATTATTCATATGTAGATTAATGTTATTCTGAAGTACACTAAACAAATATGCATTAAGTGTCAGTGATTATTCATGGATTGGTGACATTTTTGTGTGTGAAAAAATATGTATTATTAAAAAAAATTACAATTCATTTATTAACAATAACTTGTGATATGTTATGAACTTCTACAAGACCATCATAGTCTTACTGCGTATTCATTTTCCATTTTTTTAAATATATAAAGTGTTTGTCTTCCTTATGAAATAATTAAGAAAAGTAAAGTTGAATGTAGAGACTTCTTTTACAGAAACAATTGTTTTGGCAAAACTAGTAAAAAACATTATTGTCTTTAAGAGCTCTAGAGCTAAAAGAGTTTAAAACAACTATGGCCTTGTTGATCATGTCGTAAACACTTTTGTCTGTTCCTTCGTTTTTATCAATGTGGAGAACATCCCATGTTGTTGCTCCACTAAAACCCTAACACATCATCAGAACCTAACTTCCGACCGGTCTCACTACTGTGTCATCTGCATAAAGTCTTTGAAAGAATGATGCTGAACCGTATAGCCCCCCCCCCCCCCCCCCCCGCATAGACAAGAAAGAAACACATCAAGGAGCATATATGATTCGAGCTTGGAAGATCATGCTGCGGCCAGATACGTAACCAGGCACAATTGGTCGAGGACGGATACGAACATAAACAGATCACAGGAGTAACTTTTATTGACAAGTGCAGCTTATGACACCTATAAACTATGAGCTATTGTTTGCTGAGCTTTACTACATGACAAAGGATTGACGTCTCACAAACGCGTTAACTATGCCCTGCAGAACAAGCAATTCATTCAACGTCAGGAAGGGGGCCCAGATAGGGGGGGGGGGGTTTGATAACGAAACCAATAACCTGGGCTGGCGCACAAATGTGTTCTGTCACATGTGCTGTATAATATATAGACCAACGAACAATATATAGATAAAGAGGTGACACAATACATACACGATGATGATACAGCAGTACCTGCCAAAGGAACGGGCTTCCAAAGAAACATAAACTGTCATATTCCAATTATGCCCTTGCTCTATATTACCAAAACAAATTACCTAAAACCAAACCCCAACACAACCTAAGTATGTGCCGACCATCCCAGAAATGGAGAGGTGAACAGCAAGTTGCAGATCAAATGGCAAGGACACAGCATGGCACCCAAATACTTGAGTATAAAGTTGGACCGCACGATGTCCAATGAGTTGTTCGTCACATCTAGCATTGCATTATCAAAAATACGACTTCTGAAACAGAGTAGACATCCCTGCCTGGCAGCAGCGTGGCCTCTAAGTAAGTTTAACAATTTCAATATTTTGAAAATTCTACATGCAAACTTTCTCATAGATAAATTGTTTAATTCATTTGAATGTATCTATATTTCCATGATACCTAAATATTTTTTTTTTTCAAATAGCTATCAAAAGTATATAAAACCTCTTCAAAATGAAAGAAGTACATAAATAGTGGAGTCTGGTCCTCTCTAGATAATTTCCTCTATCCGTCTTGTCAGACGATAGAAATCGAGCTTTAAAAAAAAAGAGATGTAACTACATCCAATGACGATAGAGAATGTGACTCGTAAGATCAATCCGAGCATAGAAGCGTCTTCCACATGATGTACAAGGAACGCCAGTAAAATGTGTGACATCGCATGGTTTGGCATGTCTTGTCAGACGATGAGTTCTAAGCATATCCGCAATTAGATTCACATATGTCTGTATCCCATTATTAATCCTGCATTCTATGTAACACAAGCCATGATGTATTGATCCAATACATCCAAATCGATGTCGTATCATTCATATCCCGCTTTATGACATGCTCGTACCGAAATAGTGATCGTCTCGAGATCTTTTCCGCACAACTGTAATTCTCTATAGAGAAAACCTTTTGGTATTCTCCACAATTGTAAATCGATATACATAAAACCTTCTGATATTACGCCCAACAGTAATTATCTCTATAGAAAACGTGTTGGTATTCCCCGAATCAGTAATTCGCCACAGAGAAAACCTGTTGGTGTCCCCCATCACCCCCTCCCCCAACTGCAAATTTTAATAAATAAAACCGTTTTGTTTTTGCCCAAACTGAAATTCCCTATAGAGAAAACAATTTGGTAATGTGCCCTCATCCATCCATTAATTTTGTCTTCCCTAGATATCTATATTATTATTTTGACTTTTGATACATTCATTCTGTGTGTAAATGTTCACGATGTTGATGATTGGAATTATGATTATTCTCTCTTGATTCTACATCTATCCTTTTTTGTATACGTTATCTTGGTCACAATTTTGACAGCCATTGAATGGATGGTACATAAAGAATGATAATTTAATCGATGTTCCTAGTTCAATGTTTAGGAGTGGCGTGTTTGTTCCCATATATCTTGATGATGAGATGATGCAATACCTCTATGGATGATGAGATGCTTATGCTCATGGTGTATGTAAGAAGAGTAAGGTAGGAGGGTCTGTGCGCTGATGATGGACACTTTCAAACACAGTAAGTGAGACAACAACATATTATAGTTTATTGTTCTTCTTCGTCTTCATTACGTTCGGTTTCGTATGCTCGTTGTATGCCACCAGATGGGCTTCCTCCATGAAGTGACACGTTAGTCGCAGGTCATCAATGGTTCATCACAGTTTGTCTGGTATGTTTCTCTCCTCAAGACAGGGCTTCCCACGGCAGCCTTGATGCATTTGACATATTTGCAAGATGTGTTTTGTATTATGTGGTCCTCTCTGACATGTGCATTGTGCAGTATGTGCTGTTTTCATGTTATGCATGTTTGCATTTAGTCTGCAATTACCTTTTTCTAAGGCGCATAATTGTGGTATACGGTTTCCTATTCAGTCTATTGATTGGATCATGGAAGTATTTGCTGTTTGTTATCTTTATCCACTGTTGTTTATATTTTGTTTTGGATGTATGCCTTGACTTCTGACAGTGACATTGGGTGGGTGAATTGTTCTCTTCTTTCTTCCCTTCCTGGCCAGTATATCCGCACATTCATTCCCAGGTATGCCGCAGTGAGCGGGAATCCGATGGAGTGTGACTTTTTGTGTGGTCTGAGCGTTTTTTTAGCTTGTAAATAAGTTCCCTTTCCATACTATTTCGTGGTTCTCTTTGTTTGGCTTGCACAATGTTCATACATTCACACAACAACACTATTGGGCTATCCTTTAACCCGTTTTCATCCAATAGTTTACTGTTTCAATTATTGCAATTTGCTCTGTACTTAGAATTGTCGAGGGCTCCCCGGCAGCACTTGCTTTTTCTATAACGGTCACATCATGTAGAAGTATGACGAGTACTGCCCCTCCTTTTGTCAATGCTACCTCTGATGATCCATCTGTGTAGACGTGCGGCCACATGGGTTCAGGATAGGCGTCCCCAATATACTTTAGGATTTTTTGTCTCAATGCATGGTCTGATTCTTCTTTCTTTCTGTCGATACCTGATATTTTTGCTTCCACCGTGAATTTAGGCTGTTGGTCTGTATTTTCATATATTTGTATCATTTCCCATGTAGTTGGACATTTTCGTATGATATCACTGGTCCTTGCTGTAAGAGGTTGTGATATATGATTGATGCATGTTCTTTGTATGCGGTTTTTTTGTTCATTCATTGACTTTTCCCTGCGTTGTGCGATTATTCATATTCTTGTATTTTTCTATCAGGTTTAGTATTTTTCCCTCTCTGCGCTCACCGAGGCTTGGGAGGCCTTTTACGGCTTCGATATCTCTGATTGTAAGAACACTATTAAGAGAGCCCACCAGCTGGTTAAAGAGCCCATTTCATCAGGCGTAATATATGGTTGTGTTCACTGACCACTCATCTTTGTCACTTATTTTAAGAACATATCCTTGTAAGCAAATACATTACCGGAAAGCACGAACGGATTTATCTTCGCATTTGTTCAATGGTTGAAACACTGAAATGAACATATTGACTAACTATACTTAAACTGTAACAATTGCAACATGAACATAATATCAAAACATCAACAACAGATACTCAGAAAAGGTAGAAAGCACACTGCACTTTATATTCATGTAACTGGGGAGCAAATCAAGGAGGAGGTCCAAGAATGTAAGTATTTAGGAACTGTTTTTAAATGGATAATGGTAAACGATAGAGAGATAAAAAAAAGAGGGTGCTATCACTTACCACTTATCTTCACTACTAAGCCACCCCCAAGATTTCTCTATAAGCAAAAAAGTAGATCAAAAATAGTATCCTTATCTCTAACCTATGCTACCAATGCCATACATGGACATTGCATACGGTTCAGGAACGAAAGCTAAGCATCTGCACAAATTGGTGCCTACAAAATGTCACTAAATCACCAGACGAGAGCGAATAGCAAATATGAATATTCGAGAAGTGGTTTGAACAATGTCTGACCTAAATTACACCAAGTAAAACAAGGTTCGACCCCATTGTGAGAATGCAACCAGACCAATAATTTTCTAATCATCTACATGAGAAGATCATGAAGTAGTGCAACAAGTAAACCCAGATAAAAATGGATAGACAGCGTAACGAGCCCTACGTAGAGTGGGGATACGGGTCACTTGTGCACGAGAGAGGCGAAAGAGAAATACATCCCATGACATTAGGCTACAACCTCGTAGAAAGTGAGACGACAGAAGAAAAAGGATATCATAATGATTTTCACATTCCCCAAAATGACTCATTGTCGATTACCATTAACTAAAGAATTATCTCCTAAAGTTGTTAACGTAAATACATGAGCTATTAAAAGAAATCAGTCTGTAACTAAATAATCAATGCATTTTAACACAATTTGTTTTTCTTCCTATGATAATGACATTTTAAATGTATTTTTTGTATTGCAGAAACGAATAAAGTCACTGGAAGACAAACTGAGCGTGACCAGAAACTATCTTGAGAGACGCTTGGTTGGAATCACTATCCAAAACTAAATGATAACAAAAGCTCCGCAGTTCTGACATATAATTTAAATTAACTTAACGTATGTAAACTGGTTTAGACGACTCTGCAGAGTCTGTACAACCAGATTCATTTACATCATTTTGCTCTAAAAGCTATGCGCATCCAATTTATTCTTAAATGCATTAACTGTCTGTGCCTCCACTACCTACCATGACAATGCATTCTAAGCATTCACCACTCTCTGACTAAAAACATATTTCCTAATATCTGTTCTGAACCTCTGTTTAGTTCATTGTTAGCTTCTCCCTCTTGTTCTTGTGGGTTGCTGTATTTAAAAAAAAAATATTGTTATAGTCTAATGTGTCCATTTCTGTGATCATGTAATAAAACTGTAGACACCACGAATTATTCTGTCAATTTAGACAGTTTTTGTTTAGTCTTTCCTTATAACTGTAAAACTGGAATCCCATTGCAAACTTTGTTGCTATTTTTTTATTCTTTCCAGCATGTTTGTATCCCCTCTATCATAAGGACTCCACACATGTATACATTACTACAATCTAGGTCTAACTAATGCTTTATAAACTTTGACTATCATATCTTTGCTCCCATGTTTAATATTTGTTTTTATCACACATAACATTGCATTTGCCTTTTTCACCGCTACCTGAACTTGCTTACTCACCTTACATGTTTGATATATTATAACCGCTAGCTCTCTTTCCGTATATATCTTTCTAATACTTTTATCTCCCATTCTTTAATTATATTCCATATTGGATCTACACATGGACGACTGTACACGTATCTACATTTAAATCCATTTGCCAGCTTACTTACGTTTTGAATTTTTTTAAATATATCCACTTCTACTTTAGATGAGACACTACTGCACAGTGTTGTGTCATCAGCAATATTTTGCAATTACGGATCACATTTCAATGCCCAAAACATTTAGATGAATATATATATATATATATATATATATATATATATATATATATATATATATATATATATATATATATATGTATGTATATATATAATAATAATAATAGCTGTCCATTGTTGTCGATGAGGACCGCCGACATCATCATTGTCACAGATTTCCCTGTTGGGTGTAGGTGCGCATGTGACTGAACAGGCCAATGCGAGCACGAAAACATCTGCTACTTATCGGGCACACGAGGTTTGTTGAAGGGGATGGTGTTCCCGCTGCTCGGGATTTCCGCGTCTCGCGTCTGTTCTGGGATTTCACAACACGGTCATCTTCAACGGCAGCTACACCCGATTTGACTGCACTTCTCCAGTCATATCTGTTTTGCGCAAGACATTCCAAGGTGTTGATGTCTATCTGGAAAGTTTCTAGTGAGTCCTTCAGACCGTCTTTAAAACGTTTCTTTGGGCGCCCTCTCTCGCGCCATCCCTCTCTCAGCTCGCCGTAGAGTAGCTTCTTTGGGAGCCGCTCGTCTGACATACGGACGAGGTGTCCGGCCCATCCTAGTCGTGCTTTTTCTAGCAGTGCGTGGATGCTGGGCATGCTAACCCTCGAGAGAACTTCGATGTCAGTGGCACGATCTTGCTATCGGATGTGGAATATTCGCCTCAGGCAACCTGTGTGGAAGTTGTTTAACTTACGTGCATGTCCATAGTATACAGTCCAGCTTTAGCAAGCGTATAGTAGGGTTGGAATGATGGTTGCACGGTAGATGTTGAGTTTGGTCCTGACACTGATGCCACGACGTGCCCAGACCATCGAGCGCATTCTACAAAAGGCTATGCTGGCCTTTGCTATTCTGCTTGCCACCTCATCGTCTAGGCTGACAGATCTCGACAGCGTGCTGCCCAGCTATATGAATTTGTCTACCGCATTCAACGTCTGCCTGCTGACTGTAGTCTCTGGTTTTGTGTACGGCATGCCTCGTGCTGGTTGGTACATGACCTCTGTTTTTTTGGCATTTATGGTCAGGCCAAAATTTTCGAATGCGGCAGAGAACTGGTCTATTCTAACCTGCATGCTCAGTTCTGAGTTGCTCATTAGAGCGCAGTCGTCAGCAAATACAAGTTCCCTGATTATGTCGCCAGCCACTTTGGTTTTGGCCTTCATTCTTCTGGAATTGAGTAACTTGCCATCTGTGCGGTACTTTATGGGTATTCCAAGATCCAATGATCTGAAGGCGACTGTCATCGTGTCCGCGAACATCATGCTGAACAAAGTCGGGGCGAGTACACATCCTTGTTTTATTCCGTTTGATACTAGAAACGTTTTAGAGATTGCACCGCTGTCCAGTACACGAGCACACACGCCTTCGTGTAGTTGTTTCACCATTGTTATGAACTTGTTGGGGCGGCCAAACTTAGACATTATCATCCACAGCCCTCCTCTGTTCACTGTATCAAATGCCTTTGTCAAATCAATAAATGTGGTGCAAAAGGCCTGATTCTGTTCTCAACACTTCTCTTGTAATTGGCGAGATGCAAAAATCATGTCCACTGTGCCTCTTCCGGCTCTGAATCCACATTGGCTTTCTCGGAGGTGGTGGCTTTGTTCAAGGTGTTTTTTGAGCCTGTTTAGCATTAAGCGCGCTAGGATCTTGCCTGCTTCGGAGAGTAGCGATATTCCACGTTGATTTGTCGCATTCCTGACGGATGCCTTTTCTTTTTGTACAGGTGAACGATTGAGGCGTCCTTTAGCTTCTGCGGAATTTTACCTTCAGCCCACATGTGACAGAAGAGTTCAGTGATCCTTCTGGTGAGGGATGGGCCAGCTGTCTTATATACCTCTGCTGGTATTGCATCAGCTCCTGGAGCTTTTCCTATAGATAGTGAACTGATTGCCCTGTCGACTTCCTCCTCAGTAATGACTTCATCCAACGCCAGGTTCAGTTCCACCTGGGGCATTCGCCGGATGGCCTCTTCATTTATGGACGATGAGTGGTTTAGTATTTTGAATATATATATATATATATATATATCATTAATCAATGAAACAAATGCGTCATTTCCTATACATCAAGTATCAAAACATGTATAAAGTTCATTTAATAAACGTTGCAGTAATTGAAAACCGATTGATGTGAAAATTAAAAGAAATAGGAAAATGTATCAATCCGATAGAGATCGCGGTAAATATCAGGATGATCAACTAAAAATAGAAAGAGCAATGCAATAATATGCAGTTAAGCGTGTGCACAGACGATATGGAATACCAGCAGTGAGATGAGTATGTATATAAGCTTTATATGTATGCTAGTTTCAGTCTCCTACAAATCATTAAACATTGCTTAATTGAAAATAGAAAGGAGACCAGCTTAACTTTATCGGAATGATTTTAGAGATGAACTAAATCGCAGACGTCTAGATGAGTTAGTCTTTACCGCATAATGCGACTGTCTGATCATACATAGTGTGTCACATTGCATTGAATGTTTTATGGAAAACCACGATATTTACACCACAACTAGCAGAATGTAATGTCATTAGTAAACTAAAAATTTTCCATAATTATGTATTGTATTCACTTGCAGGTAACACGACCATGCCATATATTTACAATTTGTTACCTGGTAATTAGACACCTAACAATATACCTGCCATACAAACCATGTTGTTACAATTGAAGATCTCTACGCTATTGAGAAGTTTTGAATAGGGCTATCTTTTGCATTGCCAATTCATTTTCATCTTCGTTATTGAATTTCAGACTTCCCATTCACTGTTAAAGATACGTAAAAAAGGTTACATTAGGGCAGAGAAACCAAATGTAAAACTTTTTCCAAGATTCGATGATATTGTGGCCAAATGTATGATTTATGGACCTTCTGAAACACTTAATAGCAATTTAGTCTACGCAGTAGAAACTGTGGGTGTCAAAAACGTCCACAAGTAATGTGTAGAACTAGCAACAGAACAAAAAGAATGGTTACCTCATTTACATAATAACAATACTTAAATCGCTGTTCAAATTAAAACGTCAAATGATTATCGATATGATTGTGGGAATTCTTCAATTCCTCACTTTATTTGCATTTCATTCGTTCTGTGTAGTAAAAGCATATAACTATTTTTCTTAATCATTTGCCAATATAATATATGTTTTACAAAGAGTCATTGAAACATTGGGATTACTATTAACCTGTATTGCGGAGGAAATAGTTTCAACGAAATTGAAAGTGGATAAATATTCAAGTCAAAACCGTATGCATCAACAATTACCTTTTGAAATTAGAGACCTGCTAGCAAAATCATTGGTTGTGTCATATTCTCAATCATTTTCAAAATGGATTGTTCCAGGGGATTGGAAAGGTGTAAGAGTTATCTCCTTATTCTAAACGGGCAAACAATCAGATCCAGCACAGTATAGGCCCTTACGTTTAACGAGCATAGTATGTCAATTGTTAGAGTCAATCATCAAAGAAAACAGAAACATGATGATGCATTTAGATAATTTCAATCTAATCGTATATAGTCAACATCGGTTTAGTTGAGGCAGATCTTGCTTAACAAATCTATTAGAATTCATGGAGGATGTTAATACAATGATAGATACGGAAGAGTCAGTATATGTTACTTATGTAGATTTTGCAAAGGCCTTTGATATACTTCATTAACTTTATTATTTAGGATGTCAAAATCACATGGAATAGGTGGGGAAGTTGCCAAATTGAATGAAAATTGGTTAACGCTAGAAGACGGAGAGAAGGCACACATAATGAGTACTCTGAGTTTAGGATCTATTTTGTTTATTATATAAATACACGTTTCGGACATTGGTATGGAATCCCTGGTTACAACATTCGTGAATGATTCAAAGCAATGCTGGCGTGTCTCATCTAAAGCAGGTCTCTCATCTAAAGCAGAAGTGTCACATCTAAGCAGACGTGTATCATCTAAAGCAGACGTGTATCATATAAAGCAGAAGTGTCTCATCTAAAGCAGAAGTGTCTCATCTAAAGCAGAAGTTGATATATTGAGTTCAGCTTTCGATAACATTCGAGAATGGTTTGCGTGCTCAGAAATGGAGTTTTATGTAGATAAATGTATAGTCATTAACATGGGTAATTCCAATATTGAGCATATTTACAGCATGAGAAAGAACATTATTAGAAAAAATAGAAAAGAAAGGGACCTAGTGGTTATAATAGGTATAACAGGTAATGCAAGTGAGCAAGTTCAAGTAGTAGTGACAAAATAAAATGCAATGTTAGGTATGATAACATGAAATATTAAACATAGGGGTAAGGAACTGATTGTCAAACTGCAGAAATCATTAATTAAACTTAGATTGTAGTACTGTGTGCAGGTTTGGAGTCCTTAGTGTAGAGAAACTATGAACTTGCTGGAAAAGATACATATAAGTGTGACACAGCTGATAGTGAGATGTCATAATAACGATTGTGAGAAGAGACAAAAACAACGGTCAATACTGTCTATAATAGAAAAAGAGAGGAATTCTAGTTTACTTAATACAGGCAAATACGATAATCAACTGTAAGGGTACATACGATTATACTATTTTTTTTTTTTAAAACAACTACCAACAAGAATGACAGGGCACAGTTACTAATTAACTAAGGAAATGTATAGATTGGATCTTAGAACATTTTTGTTAAGAACTAGAGTGGTGAATGCTTGTAATGCATAGCCACATGAATCAGTGGAAGCTTTGGCAAAAAATGCATTTTAGAACGAGGAGATATACATGAAACCGACTGTATGCAGTCTCTGCAAATTCCTCTTAACTGGTATAAAGACGTTAAAGAAAATTAATATATTAGTTTCAAATTAAAGTGATGGTCGTGGTCTTCAGACTCCGCACATGTCACAATAGACTGAGGTACCATCTAATCAATAAACTGAAGATAGGTGGCAATGACGAATGCACGTGTGGTGCCGGGAAAATGACCGCTGAACATCTGCTGCAATACTGCCCGACAAACGAGGATTAGAGAAAGCACACGTGGTCATCACCAGTGGCAACACTAGACAAGCTCTATGTCAGTGTCGACAGCATCAGTATGACCGCTGCTTTTTTTCAAAAAAATACAGGTTAACATCTGACAGCGTCAGAAGAAGACAAAGAAAATGAAAGTGCAAATCTCAAATGAAAGTGTAAACCTGAATTTGTAAGAAACAAATTAATGTTATAAATGTTAAATGGACATGTTAATTTTTTTTAAATGGCCGTGTTGTCTGTGATAAATTTTTTATCATATGTTCATTTCTGATGAATTTACTCCCAAAACGATGCAATGATAACTGCTTACTATGTGTTTAATGTTTAGTGGTCACTGTGTTTAGGTACAATTTTTCATAACATAAAATGAGAAAACATCCACTTTTGTTGTTTGTATTATTTGATTGCATAATTCCCTTTCTCTTCTTCCTTTCACAGACTTGTGCAATATAACAATTATCTGCGTTATTTACAAAAACTAATCGTTAATTGCTCAAATACTGTCATTTCTCACATTGTATATAGTGCAAATGATAAACAAATCCAAAGATGCAGTAGGGAAAAGAAAAGCTTACAACAACCAGCGACTCATAGATTTCAAAAAAAGAATACTACAAAAGTCAAGGATGCTTTATTTTCGTGATATGAATTTATGGATATCAACATAAATAAGTCTAACACGAAAAATACGGATGTTAAAATACAATGTCCTGTCCCTCTATTGCATTATTAAATAGCTTATAAAGATGTAGTTTTAATTGAACGCCAACTTACGTATGCTTCCTTTAACGTACATGACATGTTGCCATGTTTTCTTGATGAACAATTGCTGAAAAAAATTAATCAGCTCAAAAAACGGTAATACTGTATATATTTATGTTTCTTCGTGCAATCTTCCGGTTTTTTTAATGGACGGAAACATCATAGTTGCAATGTTGTTCAAAAAACATTGAGTTCTCATATCAGTTCTGAAACTGTAACGTTGTCTGAGCATTTCTCGTCATTCCGCTATCAACAACAACAACAACAACAACTAAAACATATGTTTGCCCCATACAATATTCGGCAGAATACTTCCGCGTGTCATATTTTGCCCCGGACAACACAGTATATGTAGTCATTTGCAATAGTATTCCGTGTTTGTCTACCCCAGTGTCATTTGCAATAGTTGTCCGTGTTTGTCTACCCCAGTGTCATTTGCAATAGTTGTCCGTGTTTGTCTACCCCAGTGTCATTTGCAATAGTTGTCCGTGTTTGTCTACCCCAGTGTCATTTGCAATAGTTGTCCGTGTTTGTCTACCCCAGTGTCATTTGCAATAGTTGTCCGTGTTTGTCTACCCCAGTGTCATTTGCAATAGTTGTCCGTGTTTGTCTACCCCAGTGTCATTTGCAATAGTTGTCCGTGTTTGTCTACCCCAGTGTCATTTGCAATAGTTGTCCGTGTTTGTCTACCCCAGTGTCATTTGCAATAGTTGTCCGTGTTTGTCTACCCCGGTGTCATTTGCAATAGTTGTCCGTGTTTGTCTACCCCGGTGTCATTTAATATCCTGTCCAATACAATTGTCGCATTCTGCAGTATAAACACATTTTAAGCTGTTCCAAGCTGTGTTTTTCCGAATTTTACCCATGTTTCAGACCATGACTACGACCATGTGGCAGACCACGACTGCGACCATGTTTCAGACTAGGACCATATTTCAGACTACGACCATGATTCAGAATACGACCATGTTTAAGAGTATTATTTCTTTCTTATTTATATCGATATTTGTGTAAAGCTAGCAACTTCGTTTTTCTTTATCTGTCTATTTTATCAATGCAATCCTGTATTCCTAATTCCGGTCTCGTTTAGGGCATCTCCTGTAATGTTTGAAAGTGTGACGCTTAATGAACGCTGCAAAATGGCAAACATGTGTTTTTTTATTGCAATCTGTTAATTGTTTTATAACGGTAACATGTACAGGCTTGAGGTCTTTTCATAAAGTAGGCACATCTAACTCTGTGTAATGATATGTACATCTTCGTGTACTTGTCTTGTCGTACCCACTTAAGCCTAAAAGCGCCGTTAGGAGCCGTCGTTTTCTGTCCAGAGCCAAACGCATTGCTGAAATAGTTGTCGCCCCATAACGTTTTAGAATATCAATATTTAGATTTCGAAAACCAAACGACATGCGTTATAGTCGCACATTTGTAGTTAGTCAGGTTGCATTCTCATTAGATGGCCGAACAACTTCATTCTCTCCTGATCACTATTTTCAGTAAGGAAGGGAGGGGGGGAGGGGGGGGTCTTGTTTTAACTATTGTTCTCACATCTTGATTGGGCTATCTGTCTCTCTTAGTTATGTTGATTGTTTTCCGGAGATATCACTTCTCACATGTCGTTATCTTTATATCTAGAGATTTTCTTAAAAGCCATGTTTGACAATGGCAACACGGTGTTGTCATTACTATTTTATTGATTAGTATTCTTATTGTGGGCATACTTTTGTTGGGGTGTTTCAATAATGGTCACAGCTTTTATTAAAATTCGATATTAATCTCTAAACCTCCATCTTGTGTGAAAACACTGACAAAGAATGTGAACGAATGCACTTGTTTGATCCTGGTCCCGTTTACTGTAATGTTCAAGTTTTCAGGCGATCTGTATTGTTTCTGTTTTTGATATGCTAATGTTCATACTGTGTCATGTACACTCATAGTTGCGCGCAGGCAGATGTTGTTGCAGATCACCTTCCCCATTTTGTAGTCGGCATTGATTATCTGCAAAAAGGAGTTAATTTAACTGATCAGCCTCTGTCATTTCTTCATGTACATGTCTTGACATATGCTCCACTTTGACCTCCACCGTTATTCTGTCAATATCTGTGTTGAAGAGTAGTGGGGATAACACCAACCATTGTCTCACCCATGTTATCTCTATTGTTTATTGTGTAGCGCTCAATTATTCCCAAAGAGCTGCCATTGTACACCGTAGTCGTCTATCATTGTCAATCTTGTATTTATATCTACTCTGTCGAAAGCATGCTGGCACAAGCTTGGGAGCAGACGAAAGTATTCTATAGAAAGTGTACACTGGAATGGTTAGACCAGTTCTCGAGTATGGTATTGCGGCATGGACAACAGCAGCAAAGGCGAACTTTGATAACTTTAGCAAACTTCAAAACCAAGCCATGTGAGTTATAACAGGAGGAATGAAGTCAACGCCATTTGTAGAATTCATGACCGACATAAAAGACTGCATAGCCGAACAGCAGGCAGAGAAACTCAGAAGACTGACAGACCATCCAATGCATCAGCGACTAAATAGATTTCGAAATGGGAAACTAAAGCTGAGAAACTTTGTAGAAATAGCACAAGCAAAAATGAGCCAAGACCCTATAAACACCGTAACAATACCAAGCCCATCTCTACTGTACACAAACCTACCTGGAAAAAAACATATGAATCCGGAAGCGGTACAAATTATACCAGGTATTTGAAACAGTAACAGCCAGACTGAAAAAAAGAAAGAAGAACAATAAACCCGAGGTACATAACGAAAAACTACCTAAGAATGGACTGGACCCATGCATACATCGACGGTTCTGTAACAAACACAAAACAGACCAGAAGTGCAGGGTTATTCCTGAGCCTACCAAATGGTAGAAAAATAACTTTCATTCGCTACTAGAAAATACACAAGCAATTTCAGAGCGGAGGCAGAGTCACTGAGGGCGGCAGTGGAAGAAATGGTGACAGGTAAAAGGAATGAAAGCAACATAGTCCTGCTTACAGATGCTCTGGCTGTAGTCACAGCACTAAAAAGCCAGAAAAATACTGAACGTAATGATTTAAGAGCAGTACTCCGTCAACTATGCCAGCAGACCGCACCAAAAAGGGTAGTGGTGCAGTGGGTTCCATATCACTGCAACATCCAAGGCAACGAGGAGGCAGACAGACTGGCAAAAGAAGGTGCAAGACTACGACAACAAGATTCGTACGAAGAGTTCAAAAGGCTTTATAGGGCAAGATACATGACCAAATGGGAAACAGAACATACCGGCTACAAAAACAATTATACCTATTACCAGTTGAACAGAAGGGAGCAGGGCGTGATCTTCAGATTCCGCACAGGCCACAACAGACTGAGGTACCAGACTCCGCACAGGCCACACCAGACTGAGGTACCAGACTCCGCACATGCCACACCAGACTGAGGTACCAGACTCCGCACATGCCACTACAGACTGAGGTACCAGACTCCGCACAGGCCACACCAGACTGAAGTACCAGACTCAGCACAAGCCACAGCAGACTGAAGTACCAGACTCAGCACAGGCCACACCAGACTGAGGTACCAGATTCCACTAAGGCCACACCAGACTGAGGTACCAGACTCCGCACATGCCACAACAGACTGAGGTACCATACTCCGCACAGGCCACACCAGACTGAGGTACGAGACTCCGCACAGGCCACAACAGACTGAGGTACTAGACTCCGCACAGGCCACATCAGACTGAGGTACCAGACTCCGCACAGGCCACACCAGACTGAGGTACCAGACTCCGCACAGGCCACACCAGACTGAGGTACCAGACTCCGCACAGGCCACTACAGACTGAGGTACCAGATTCCGCACAGGCCACACCAGACTGAGGTACCAGACTCCGCACATGCCCCACCAGACTGAGGTACCAGACTCCGCACAGGCCACACCAGACTGAGGTACCAGACTCCGCACAGGCCACAACAGACTGAGGTACCAGATTCCGCACAGGCCACACCAGACTGAGGTACCAGACTCCGCACATGCCACACCAGACTGAGGTACCAGACTCCGCACAGGCCACACCAGACTGAGGTACCAGACTCCGCACAGGCCCCACCAGACTGAGGAACCAGACTCCGCACAGGCCACACCAGACTGAGGTACCAGACTCCGCACAGGCCACACCAGATGAGAAACCAGACTCCGCACAGGCCACACCAGACTGAGGTACCAGACTCCGCACATGCCACACCAGACTGAGGTACCAGACTCCGCACATGCCACTACAGACTGATGTACCAGATTCCGCACAGGCCACACCAGACTGAGGTACCAGACTCCGCACATGCCACACCAGACTGAGGTCCCAGACTCCGCACAGGCCACACCAGACTGAGGTACCAGACTCCGCACAGGCCACAACAGACTGAGGTACCAGACTCCGCACAGGCCACACCAGACTGAGGTACCAGACTCCGCACAGGCCACAACATACTGAGGTACCAGACTCCACACAAGCCACATCAGACTGAGGTACCAGACTCCGCACAGGCCACAACAGACTGAGGTACCAGACTCCACACATGCCACATCAGACTGAGGTACCAGACTCCGCACAGGCCACAACAGACTGAGGTACCATACTCCGCACAGGCCACAACAGACTGAGGTACGAGACTCCGCACAGCCCACAACAGACTGAGGTACCAGACTCCGTACAGGCCACATCGGACTGACGTACCAGACTCCGCACAGGCCACACCAGATTGAGGTACCAGACTCCGCACAGGCCACACCAGACTGAGGTGTCAGACTCCGCACATGCCACAACAGACTGAGGTACCAGACTCCGCACAGGCCACACCAGACTGAGGTACCAGACCCAGCACAGGCCACAACAGACTGAAGTACCAGACTCCGCACAGGCCACACCAGACTGAGGTACCAGACTCCACACAGGCCACAACAGACTGAGGTACCAGACTCCGCACAGGCCACACCAGACTGAGGTACCAGACTCCGCACAGGCCACACCAGACTGAGGTACCAGACTCCGCACATGCCACACCAGACTGAGGTACCAGACTCCGCACATGCCACTACAGACTGAGGTACCAGACTCCGCACAGGCCACACCAGACTGAAGTACCAGACTCAGCACAGGCCACAACAGACTGAGGTACCATACTCCGCACAGGCCACAACAGACTGAGGTACCAGACTCCGCACAGGCCACATCACACTGAGGTACCAGACTCCGCACAGGCCACACCAGACTGAGGTACCAGACTCCGCACAGGCCACACCAGACTGAGGTACCAGACTCCGCACAGGCCACAACAGACTGAGTTAACAGATTCCGCACAGGCCACTCCAGACTGAGGTACCAGACTCCGCACATGCCACACCAGACTGAGATACCAGACTCCGCACAGGCCACAACAGACTGATGTACCAGACTCCACACAGGCCACACCAGACTGAGGTACCAGACTCCGCACAGGCCACAAAAGACTGAGGTACCATACTCCGCACAGGCCACAACAGACTGAGGTACGAGACTCCACACAGGCCACAACAGACTGAGGTACCAGACTCCATACAGGCCACACCAGACTGAGTTACCAGGCTCCGCACAGGCCACACCAGACTGAGGTACCAGACTCCGCACAGGCCACACCAGACTGAGGTACCAGACTCCGCAGAAGAAACACCAGACTGAGGTACCAGACTCCGCACATGCCACAACAGACTGAGGTACCAGACTCCGCACATGCCACACCAGACTGAGGTACCAGACTCAGCACAGGCCACAACAGACTGAAGTACCAGACTCCGCACAGGCCATACCAGACTCCGCACAGGCCACAACAGACTGAGGTACCAGATTCCGCACAGGCCACACCAGACCGAGGTACCAGACTCCGCACAGGCTACACCAGACTGATGTACCAGACTCCGCACAGGCCACAACAGACTGAGGTACCAGACTCCGCACAGGCCACACCAGACGAAGGTACCAGACTCCGCACAGGCCACAACAGACTGAGGTACCAGACTCCGCACAAGCGACACCAGACTGAGGTACCAGACTCCGCACAGGCCACAACAGACTGAGGTACCAGACTCCGCACAGGCCACAACAGACGGAGGTACCAGACTCCACACAGGCCACACCAGAATGAGGTACCAGACTCCGCACAGGCCACACCAGACTGAGGTACCAGACTCCGCACATGCCACACCAGAATGAGGTACCAGACTCCGCACATGCCACTACAGACTGAGGTACCAGACTCCGCACATGCCACACCAGACTGAAGTACCAGACTCAGCACAGGCCACAGCAGACTGAAGTACCAGACTCAGCACAGGCCACACCAGACTGAGGTACCAGATTCCACTAAGGCCACACCAGACTGAGGTACCAGACTCCGCACAGGCCACAACAGACTGAGGTACCATAATCCGCACAGGCCACACCAGACTGAGGTACGAGACTCCGCACAGCCCACAACAGACTGAGGTACTAGACTCCGCACAGGCCACATCAGACTGAGGTACCAGACTCCGCACAGGCCACACCAGACTGAGGTACCAGACTCCGCACAGGCCACACCAGACTGAGGTACCAGACTCCGCACAGGCCACTACAGACTGAGGTACCAGATTCCGCACAGGCCACACCAGACTGAGGTACCAGACTCCGCACATGCCACACCAGACTGAGGTACCAGACTCCGCACAGGCCACACCAGACTGAGGTACCATACTCCGCACAGGCCACACCAGACTGAGGAACCAGACTCCGCACAGGCCACACCAGACTGAGGTACCAGACTCCGCACATGCCACACCAGACTGAGGTACCAGACTCCGCACATGCCACTACAGACTGATGTACCAGATTCCGCACAGGCCACACCAGACTGAGGTACCAGACTCCGCACATGCCACACCAGACTGAGGTCCCAGACTCCGCACAGGCCAAACCAGACTGAGGTACCAGACTCTGCACAGGCCAAACCAGACTGAGGTACCAGACTCCGCACAGGCCACAACAGACTGAGGTACCAGACTCCACACATGCCACACCAGACTGAGGTACCAGACTCCGCACAGGCCACAACATACTGAGGTACCAGACTCCACACATGCCACATCAGACTGAGGTACCAGACTCCGCACAGGCCACAACAGACTGAGGTACCAGACTCCACACATGCCACATCAGACTGAGGTACCAGACTCCGCACAGGCCACAGCAGACTGAGGTACCATACTCCGCACAGGCCACAACAGACTGAGGTACGAGACTCCGCACAGCCCACAACAGACTGAGGTACCAGACTCCGTACAGGCCACATCAGACTGACGTACCAGACTCCGCACAGGCCACACCAGATTGAGGTACCAGACTCCGCACAGGCCACACCAGACTGAGGTTGTAGACTCCGCACATGCCACAACAGACTGAGGTACCAGACTCCGCACAGGCCACACCAGACTGAGGTACCAGACCCAGCACAGGCCACAACAGACTGAAGTACCAGACTCCGCACAGGCCACACCAGACTGAGGTACCAGACTCCGCACAGGCCACAACAGACTGAGGTACCAGACTCCGCACAGGCCACACCAGACTGAGGTACCAGACTCCGCACAGGCCACACCAGACTGATGTACCAGACTCCGCACATGCCTCACCAGACTGAGGTACCAGACTCCGCACATGCCACTACAGACTGAGGTACCAGACTCCGCACAGGCCACACCAGACTGAAGTACCAGACTCAGCACAGGCCACAACAGACTGAGGTACCATACTCTGCACAGGCCACAACAGACTGAGGTACCAGACTCCGCACAGGCCACATCACACTGAGGTAGCAGACTCCGCACAGGCCACACCAGACTGAGGTACCAGACTCCGCACAGGCCACACCAGACTGAGGTACCAGACTCCGCACAGGCCACAACAGACTGAGTTAACAGATTCCGCACAGGCCACTCCAGACTGAGGTACCAGACTCCGCACATGCCACACCAGACTGAGATACCAGACTCCGCACAGGCCACAACAGACTGATGTACCAGACTCCACACAGGCCACACCAGACTGAGGTACCAGACTCCGCACAGGCCACAAAAGACTGAGGTACCATACTCCGCACAGGCCACAACAGACTGAGGTACGAGACTCCACACAGGCCACAACAGACTGAGGTACCAGACTCCATACAGGCCACACCAGACTGAGTTACCAGGCTCCGCACAGGCCACACCAGACTGAGGTACCAGACTCCGCACAGGCCACACCAGACTGAGGTACCAGACTCCGCACAAGCCACACCAGACTGAGGTACCAGACTCCGCACATGCCACAACAGACTGAGGTACCAGACTCCGCACATGCCACACCAGACTGAGGTACCAGACTCAGCACAGGCCACAACAGACTGAAGTACCAGACTCCGCACAGGCCACAACAGACTGAGGTACCAGATTCCGCACAGGCCACACCAGACCGAGGTACCAGACTCCGCACAGGCTACACCAGACTGATGTACCAGACTCCGCACAGGCCACAACAGACTGAGGTACCAGACTCCGCACAGGCCACACCAGACGAAGGTACCAGACTCCGCACAGGCCACAACAGACTGAGGTACCAGACTCCGGACAAGCGACACCAGACTGAGGTACCAGACTCCGCACAGGCCACAACAGACTGAGGTACCAGACTCCGCACAGGCCACAACATACTGAGGTACCAGACTCCACACAGGCCACACCAGACTGAGGTACCAGACTCCGCACAGGCCACACCAGACTGAGGTACCAGACTCCGCACATGCCACACCAGAATGAGGTACCAGACTCCGCACATGCCACTACAGACTGAGGTACCAGACTCCGCACAGGCCACACCAGACTGAAGTACCAGACTCAGCACAAGCCACAGCAGACTGAAGTACCAGACTCAGCACAGGCCACACCAGACTGAGGTACCAGATTCCACTAAGGCCACACCAGACTGAGGTACCAGACTCCGCACATGCCACAACAGACTGAGGTACCATACTCCGCACAGGCCACACCAGACTGAGGTACGAGACTCCGCACAGCCCACAACAGACTGAGGTACTAGACTCCGCACAGGCCACATCAGACTGAGGTACCAGACTCCGCACAGGCCACACCAGACTGAGGTACCAGACTCCGCACAGGCCACACCAGACTGAGGTACCAGACTCCGCACAGGCCACTACAGACTGAGGTACCAGATTCCGCACAGGCCACACCAGACTGAGGTACCAGACTCCGCACATGCCACACCAGACTGAGGTACCAGACTCCGTACAGGCCACACCAGACTGAGGTACCAGACTCCGCACAGGCCACACCAGACTGAGGAACCAGACTCCGCACAGGCCACACCAGACTGAGATACCAGACTCCGCACATGCCACACCAGACTGAGGTACCAGACTCCGCACATGCCACTACAGACTGATGTACCAGATTCCGCACAGGCCACACCAGACTGAGGTACCAGACTCCGCACATGCCACACCAGACTGAGGTCCCAGACTCCGCACAGGCCAAACCAGACTGAGGTACCAGACTCTGCACAGGCCAAACCAGACTGAGGTACCAGACTCCGCACAGGCCACTACAGACTGAGGTACCAGACTCCGCACAGGCCACACCAGACTGAAGTACCAGACTCAGCACAGGCCACAACAGACTGAGGTACCATACTCCGCACAGGCCACAACAGACTGAGGTACCAGACTCCGCACAGGCCACATCACACTGAGGTAGCAGACTCCGCACAGGCCACACCAGACTGAGGTACCAGACTCCGCACAGGCCACACCAGACTGAGGTACCAGACTCCGCACAGGCCACAACAGACTGAGTTAACAGATTCCGCACAGGCCACTCCAGACTGAGGTACCAGACTCCGCACATGCCACACCAGACTGAGATACCAGACTCCGCACAGGCCACAACAGACTGATGTACCAGACTCCACACAGGCCACACCAGACTGAGGTACCAGACTCCGCACAGGCCACAAAAGACTGAGGTACCGTACTCCGCACAGGCCACAACAGACTGAGGTACGAGACTCCACACAGGCCACAACAGACTGAGGTACCAGACCCCATACAGGCCACACCAGACTGAGTTACCAGGCTCCGCACAGGCCACACCAGACTGAGGTACCAGACTCCGCACAGGCCACACCAGACTGAGGTACCAGACTCCGCACAAGCCACACCAGACTGAGGTACCAGACTCCGCACATGCCACAACAGACTGAGGTACCAGACTCCGCACATGCCACACCAGACTGAGGTACCAGACTCAGCACAGGCCACAACAGACTGAAGTACCAGACTCCGCACAGGCCACACCAGACTGAGGTACCAGACTCCGCACAGGCCACAACAGACTGAGGTACCAGATTCCGCACAGGCCACACCAGACCGAGGTACCAGACTCCGCACAGGCTACACCAGACTGATGTACCAGACTCCGCACAGGCCACAACAGACTGAGGTACCAGACTCCGCACAGGCCACACCAGACGAAGGTACCAGACTCCGCACAGGCCACAACAGACTGATGTACCAGACTCCGCACAAGCGACACCAGACTGAGGTACCAGACTCCGCACAGGCCACAACAGACTGAGGTACCAGACTCCGCACAGGCCACAACAGACTGAGGTACCAGACTCCACACAGGCCACACCAGACTGAGGTACCAGACTCCGCACAGGCCACACCAGACTGAGGTACCAGACTCCGCACATGCCACACCAGAATGAGGTACCAGACTCCGCACATGCCACTACAGACTGAGGTACCAGACTCCGCACAGGCCACACCAGACTGAAGTACCAGACTCAGCACAAGCCACAGCAGACTGAAGTACCAGACTCAGCACAGGCCACACCAGACTGAGGTACCAGATTCCACTAAGGCCACACCAGACTGAGGTACCAGACTCCGCACATGCCACAACAGACTGAGGTACCATACTCCGCACAGACCACACCAGACTGAGGTACGAGACTCCGCACAGCCCACAACAGACTGAGGTACTAGACTCCGCACAGGCCACATCAGACTGAGGTACCAGACTCCGCACAGGCCACACCAGACTGAGGTACCAGACTCCGCACAGGCCACACCAGACTGAGGTACCAGACTCCGCACAGACCACACCAGACTGAGGTACGAGACTCCGCACAGCCCACAACAGACTGAGGTACTAGACTCCGCACAGGCCACATCAGACTGAGGTACCAGACTCCGCACAGGCCACACCAGACTGAGGTACCAGACTCCGCACAGGCCACTACAGACTGAGGTACCAGATTCCGCACAGGCCACACCAGACTGAGGTACCAGAC